>CAKNXH010059992.1:37006-61225 GCA_932178445.1 Andricus quercusramuli | reverse complement strand
AAAATGAAAATTCTACTAAAATAGGTGAATATTTCAATCAAAAAGACGAATTTTCAAAAAAAGAATTGAATTTTCATTCGAAAGGATTTCAATAGACTTTTTTACAAAGAATAGAAATTTTAAACAAAAAGTAAATTTTCTAGGAAATATTTGAATTTTTAACAAAACAACAGAATTTCCAACCAAAAGTATGACTTTAACAAAATAGTTTTATTTTCAACCAAACAGTTGCATTTTTATCCAAGATGAAATTTCTCTTAAAACAGATGAATTATTAATTAAAAAAAAGTTTTTTTTTAATACTTGAATTTTCATCCAGAAAAGATTTCAGTTTTCTTCTCAACACCAAAATATTAAATTTAACCACAAAGTAAATTTTCTACAAAATAGTTAAATTTTCAATGAAACAGCAGAATTTTTAAGCAAAAAGTATGACTTTTCAACAAAATTGTTGAATTTCAAACCAAACAGTTGCATTGCTATCCAAAAAAGATGTAATTTCTGCTAAAGCAGGTGAATTTTTAAATCAGAAAAACAAATTTCCAAAAAAAGAGATGAATTTTCAACAGAACAGTTGCATTTTTATTCAAGAAAGATGAAACATTTCTTTTAAAATAGATGCATTAAAAAAAACTTTAAAAAAATAACTGAATTTTTAACCAAAAAGTATGACTTTTTAACAAAATTGTTAAATTTCAACCAAACAGTTGCATTGTCCGAGAAAAATGAAAATTCTACTGAAACAGGTGAATTTTTAAATCAAAAAGACAAATTTAAAAAAAAAGAGTTGCATTTTCATCCAAAAGGATTTCAATAGACTTCTCTACAGAAAAATACAAATCTTAAACAAAAAGTAAATTTTCTGAAAAATAGTTGAATTTTCAACAGAACAGTTGCAATATTTCTACTAGAAAAAAAAAGCATTTTTAAATTAAAAAGACAAGTTTTCAGAAAAAATATTTTTCATCCAAAAGATATTTCAGTTGACTTATCAGCAACAAAATATGAATTTTAAACAAAAGGTTAATATTATACAAAAACAGTAGAATTTTTAACACAAAAAGAAGAATTTTCCTACCGTAACAAATCGTAACAAAATGTCTAGACTCCACCCCCCCCCCCCCGCGGGGGCTGGTACGGAATTTAAGTACAGTCCCTTACCGTCCCAGTCTTTTGCATTTCAGAAGACGGTGCTTATGTGGGACAGCATTTCCTCTTCACGATTCACATCATCATTAATTTCTTCCTCATCATCTGCATCAACATCAACATCTGAAACTGTTTTGCATTATTAATACAATCTGATCTCAAAATTACATTTCCACATTTTAATCCACAAATAATCCCCCTTATGCTGCCACGGGAGCGATAACATGCATAACTTCAAACGTAGAATTCAAAATATAACCTCCAAATTGCAACTACTTGTTTTACAAAAAAGCGCTACCGAGCGAAGAAATATCCAATAATAATTTTTTTGACTAAAATGAGGAAATCGAATATTTAGGTTAGAACTTGGATCCAGTACAATACAATTAAATATGCCATGCAATTTAATAATACCATAAAAAAAATATAATACCATAAAAGACTTACCTTCGTTGCTTTCGTTTTCATCGCGTAAATACGGAATTTTGCTGATGGCACGATGCTTGCGAACTCGCGGTGTGCTCCTCAATTTTGGCATTTATTATTAATGTGTTAAAAATATATTATACGGACGATCACTCTCAGCACATTTGCAACACAACACCATGAAGGAAAACAAAAATTAAGGTTATGTTCGTGGTTATATTACATCTAGTGCATATGGGTCAAGATGGCGCTGCGAAGAGCCCATATGACGTCACATTTCATAGCCCGGTCTGGTACGAGTCAGGGCCACAGAATTCTTCCTATCGGGACCAGATAGTACACATCGGATCAGGCCCTAGTCGGTAATCGGTAATATATATGGCGATTTCTGCACGGGGAAATTTAATTAAATTGATATTCAAATATCAAATATTGTTTTCAAAATTTTATTTCAATAATTTTATATTGAATATTTCAAATTGGACAACTTTAAGTACATAAATTCGATATTAAAGATTTTTTAATTTAACAGTGGTAAATACACTTTTTTCAAAATTGAAAAGTCTCATGAGAAATTTCAAAGAATTTTTTTATCACACACTTGGATAAAAACGCTGCAGCCAGGTATTCGTAAATGTGGTTGGAATTGTAAATAAAAATATTCATCGTGGTAAATAACATAAATGACAAATTTAAGATGTATAAAAAGGCTATGGAGTTCAAAAGTTTTCAATTTTATGAATATAAAAAATCTTCGCTCGCAAGTCTGGGGGCGCCTAGGGCGCGCATCTGTCGGATCTCGCGCTTTGCTCTCGATGTTACACGACCTCGAGTTTCGCGCTCGGATACTCTCTCGCCTCGCGCTTCGCGCTCAGCTTGTTAGTTGACAGTGTATTGCATATACAGAAGCTTAATTGCAAGTATTAGAGAACTGTTGGAACCTCTATTTCTAAAGAGATTGTTAAATTTGTTTTATTATAGATTGAAAAGAAAACTAATTTACTTAAGGCTCTGTCTGCCTTACGGAATACATTATCATTACAATACCCGCGCTTCGTGCTGGATTTTTTATATGTATTTATATAATTCTCTAATAAATCATATGATCACAATAATTTATTGTATATGTATACAATATTCAGTATAAACACCCGTGCCAACGTTTTCTGATCTCGCTCTGGCTTATTCTTCATTACAATTACTCTTAATTTCTTTTATGAGAATAATATAGTACTGTAGTCTTTAATTTATTATTAATTTTTTATGAAATAATAGTTCTCATTTACTGAATTATTTTATAATATACCTTTAGTAATTAACACTCTAGCTATAGCATTCTGTACTTCTGTTTTATCTCACGTTTTTTGGCTGAAAATGTGATTTTTCGATTTTTCAATAGCCGTTTCTATGTTTAAACAAAAATTCGTGAGTCCTATCAGAAAAACGTAAAAGACAATTATGATAGGTTCTCCTTAAAAGCAACAATTTATTTTGTGCCGAAAAATGACATTTTTTATTTTTTAAGAAGCGTTATCACTCTTGTAGATACTTTTCAGTCGAACAATTTTTTTTGTTTACATTTTTTATGCATCTCGCATAGTTTTTCTGGAAAATGTAAATATTTTAGTTGTTTTTAAAAGCGTTAATTATCACGCTTAAAGCAAAAACTATTCGTCTTATTCAAAAATGGTCTGAAGTAAATTTGTAGATCTTTTTGAGCTGAACAGTTTTTTAAAAATTTTTTGTCGTATTCGATAATTTTTTGGAAAATTGAATTTTTTATTTTCAATAACATTTTTCACGATTAAAAAAACTATGCATCTTATGCAAGTATGATTTGGAGGAAATTTGTAGATCTTTTTACGATGAACAATTTTTACTTTTACAAACATTTTTTACATTGGAAACGAAAACTATGGATCTTATAAAAAAAATGATTTCAAGAAAACTTGTAGAATCTTTTAGGATGCACAATTTTTTTTCTTAAAATTTGTTTTGTATCTTTCATAGTTTGGCCGGAAAATTGCATTTTTATTTTTTCAAAAGGCATTTTCGATGACAAAATCAGATCTGTTGGTCAAAAATTGCTGGTTAACGAACTCGTTCTTTCTGTTTAGGTCTGAAAAAAGTGTGTCAAAGTTCAATTTAATCTGAACAGTCTATCGAAAGTTATCGTGCCTACATAATACTACAGACGGACAGACACATTTGTAAAAATCGTTCTTTCTGACACCGGGGATCTTGAAACGTGGAGATTTGATTTGATTAAAAGGTACAAATTGACAAAAACAAATACAAATTCTAATGTTTGATTTATACAGTTTTAAAGTAGATAATCGGAAATTTAGGTAAAGCTGCTTAACGTATATATAATACGTGAAAGTAGGAAGTTTTAAAATCGCTTGGTATCTCACACAATCTTTCTCTGCAAAATAATGTTTTCCGAAAAAATTTTCTTTTAAAATGTTTAGGAACTCTGAAAAACAACGATTGATTGGTTTGCCCACACTCTATATGTTCTTCTCGCTACTCTATGCTAGGGAAACCCGGTCTTTAAACCCGTCCTGCGGGCCTGGTTACCTAATATGTGAACATGTGAGAGTATGTATTTGCATTTGGCACTTGGCAATGCCTTTATTGCGTGACGGCATTGCAGCAGCTTTCGGACGCGTTCACAAGGGTGCGCCACCTGTTCACCGCACGCACCAATCAATACGCCCACGAAAGAGAAAGGGAGGGAGAGATTGCGTGCATGCGTATAAAAGCGTACTTGAGTGCATGTGTGCGTACACGTGCCGGCAAAATTTGGATTGTATTGAGTTGTGCTATGTGTTGACACAGTACTGACACATTCGCAATATTGAATACGTGTAGGTCTAGGGACCTCGAACTGTAGCCCACATTTTCGACGTTTGTTGACAGAGAATGCGACCGAGTGCGATTGAAGGACTTGAGATAAGGTGCTTTAAGATTTTGAACGTGCATTCATCGAAATCTTAATTTCGTAAGCTCTATCCTTCGAATCTCTTACTTTCTGCAATAACCTTATTTTAGGTCATCAACTTCTTGCTTCCGATGGCAGACCCCTTTCAAGGAAAAATTAAAAACACGACCAAACCTTTTTACTGTTTCCAACCAGATTAGTAAAGTTAAAAAATGATTAAAGCTGAAACTCTTTGAAATTCAATAATTTTTGATTGAAATCGTTTAAAGTTGAAGATTATAGCCTTCTAGATTAGGCTTGGCGAAAAAATAGTGTAACCAATTTAGAATGATTTTTTGTTGTTGGAAATCTCATAGTTCAATATTCTGAATATTCAATGGGGCATTGGAAATTTGCCAAAAGTAATCGAAAATTTTCAAGACAAAATGTTAGGCACTTTCAGATTTAACAATTTTAGAACATAAATATTCAAAACTATATTTTTTTAACTTAAACTACTCAGCATTCAACAGATTATAAATTTGCAAAATGAAAGATGCAAACATTCGAATTGTTCAAAATTCACCAAATTTAAGTTTGAAGAATTTTGAATTGACCAATTAAAAACTTCCATTTTTAACAATTTTAAATATAAGTATAACTTTTTTTAAATTTTTAAACGAAATTATAGAAATTGATATAAGTTTCCATTTCAATTCCGGCGAAAACAAATTGAAGGAAATTAAAGCTGGCAGTTTTATTTTTCATAGAAATATAGTATTTTTGCATGCCCAATTGTTTTTATGAATATTGTGTGTACAAAGATTTAGGTTAACCGTCACAAAATTGTCGAGGTAATAATAATTCATTGGTTAATTAACCGACATACATAATTAGATAAGTTATAAAATGTTATCAACAGTAATAAAACTGTAGTTGGATATGCAATATATTACCAACTGAAGATTCTACTGAAACTTCAATTATTTACTCAACACGCACTGCTTAAAAAAATACTATTTTGCGTAGCATACGAATGCTGCTGTCATTGAAGTAGAAGTATGAAACGTTTGTACAAAGCTGCAATTAATAAATCATATCTAGACTTTACCCACCACTATCTTAGATCTGATAAAGTCACTTCTCAGTTTAAGAAGTCAGATCTTGTTCAGCCCTTTTAATTGAAAAAAAACGAGATAATTATCAAATTTTACAATTTTATGTATATCTCGGTAAATGATATACGTCTCTTGCGATAAGCCAGATTGTGTAGAGCTTGTGTAAAGTATATACGATATGCGTCAATCAAATAGAGAGAATCTGTCATCTTTTATCAAGGTTAACTTCATACTAGTTGCTATGAAATACTATACTTTTTTGAGAATTAGAATTTTGATCTTGCAATATCTTTTTTTTTCTACAATAATTCATGATAACATTAAATTTTCGAGTATTATTTTAAGGCACGATGGTGTTTTTTTATAGATTGATCATCGTCGAAAACTAAAGCCTGCGGTAGCAACAAGTTCAAATAAGAAATGCTAAAAACAAAAACAAAGTTTAACAAGAAGAAATCTGGGGTTCAAATATATGTTTATAGATATACTCAATCGCTATATTTTAGCCAGATGTTATTAGATATTCATTAATTATTTGAATTTGTTCAATAAAAAAAATAAAAAATTGTGGAATGTAAAATCTAAAATCTAGAATTAAGAGAAAAGAATCGTAGTCGATCATTTCGAAAGAGAAGATTTAAAATTATACGTTTTCGAACTCGAAGTTATTGAAAGTAAAGAATGTTTTTCAGACCGTAAAACTTGAAAAATTTTATAACTATAAGCATTCTAATAAATGACTACTTTTAACCTTTTTTATATTGCAGCATTGAGCATTCATTGCTTTCAAAATCTTAAGTTTAAAAACTAAGTCTTCAAAATCAATTATTGAAACGTTAAATTGTTTTATTTTGCTCTCTGAATTTCAATCAGTTATATTTTTCACTTATATCAGTCAGTGACTCAATCCTAGTTATGAATAGTTTATTTTTACTGACAAATTGGTCAGTTTTACTGATTCATCAGTAAAGAATAAGTTATTCATAGCTAAAATTCATACAGTAATTAAAATTCGTTAATTTTGTAACTGATTCAAATTTAGAGGACTCATTTTGATTTCAAAGATTTTAAATTTGAAATTACATGCTATTTTGGATGATTTATATTTGAATACAAACAATTTTTAATATATTTCAAGTTGAAATTATAAAACTTTGAGCGCTTTAAATTGAAAATGGTTTAATTTCAAATTGGAATTGGAAACATTTTTAAATATTTAAATATAACTTTTTCAGGATTTCATGATTTGATATCATTTATCAAGTGCCAGTCAAAGAAATAGGATATATTTAACAACTAAAGATTAAAATAATTCACAGCCATTTTCCGTTTTTTTTGCTTTACCAGTAAATCTAAAAGTTTTATTTGATATTCGTGAAATTTAATTAAATTGAATCAAATCTGATGAAACTTTTAGCATTCCCTTAAAATCTTGAAAATTCTCTGAAATTGTACGAAATTCCTTAATATTCCAGGGAATCTTTTAAAATACCCTAAAACTTTTGAAATCATATGAAATTTTCAAATCTTTGGAAATTTCTTGAAATATTTAAAAATCCATTACAACTTTTTTAACACTGAAAAATAGGCAGCAGGCCCAACTACTTGAGTTTGTAAAATATGCCGCTGCTACTTTATTGGTTGGCACAAATATTGTGCTCGTTGGTGTTATTACTCGGTTTGTTGAAATTACAATGCTGGTAGTAATCCAAAACAATTAATTGAAGACGTAAGTCTTATAAAATCCCCACTAATCCTAAAATCTTTGGAAATCATATTATAAAATATTTTAAAATCCCGTGAAAGATCGTAAAATCTTAAATAATATTAAAAACCCCTAGAAATATTTTGAAATCCTTGAAATCCTTTTGAATCCATGTTGCTACAGGGAATATGATGAAGCATGATGAAACTATATGAAATACCTAAACATCTTTTAAAATGCATACGTGTAGGTGTGTAAGAGTGACATTTTTTATTCAGAAAAGAAGAGAGATGTACATTATACAATATACATAAAGGATATAATTAATATTGGGGATTTCGTAAAGAAAAAATTCCCTGAGAAATTTAACTTTAAAAAAATTTCCGTCTGATCTTTTTTTGCAATGTCTCGCTCTTTAAACGTGAATAAATCAAATTTTCATATTTAAAGAGCTATGAAAATAATACCACTTATAAGGAATATCTTATTTATTTTAAGCGAATAAAGTTTTTACTGTGGTATGTAAATAAAACGTGTCTAACAATAAGTACATATTTTATGTGATAAAAAAATCAGGGATCAAGATAGTAGAAATTCATTCCCCTTCCTTAAAGCAGGAAAATATATCTGTTCTAAAATTAAGATCAATAAATGTCAATTTTTCCTGGCTCAATTGAATGAGACGGAAATTTAATTTTGACGCCCAAATAATTAACTTTCACTAATTGTTAGTCAAATTTTACTAATAATAATTTTGAGTAGAAAAATAAGCTAAAAATTATAGTCAAAATAATTGAACCATTTTTTCAGTCAAATAACATAACCTACGTTTTTTTGACTAACAATTATTTGAATAATATTGAATTAGATGAGTACTTACTTTTTGCATTTTAATTAGTTATTCTAACAAAGAAATTTTCACAGGAAGTGAACTATATTGCTTATAATTGATAAATAAAGCAATTGTAAGACTTGTAATTATGGTGTTAGAAATTATATTCATATAATTATATTACAATATGTAGGATGCATTTAGTATGTATAATGTACTGGGTGGCAAGTTAGTCGTTTCATGAAAAGACTAGACTACATAGACTGTCTAAGGAATAAATGTGACTGAGCACTTCATGAAACGACTAGAAATTCTAGACAAGTAGTGTAAGTTTCGATTATCACGAGTACTCATGAAATGTTTAGACTTTTCATGAAGCGTGTAATTAATTACACTAAGTGGCTACGACATGTACATTGTTTTGCCTGAAGATGGTCAGGGTGATTTTCAGGGTGTCCCAGAGAGTGGACTATTGCGCAGGTTATGGCATCCTTGGGTGACTGTGGGATAAAGGGGAGTCTTCCCTTGAGTAGAAGCTGACAGCTGAGAAGGACTGCCAAGGTGACTGCGTCAGGGTAAAGAGGGTGGGTGACTGCTGAAGTAGCTCCCTTGATTTTCGGTTGCACTACGCGGCGGGCATTGATTTCTCTCCCCCCCGGCCCTTTTTCCCACTTTTCTCTTCGCCAGCGGACTTGTGTTGGGTGGGTTGCTACCCGGCTTCCCTGTCTCGGTCTCGCTCTTGTTTCTTTCGATTGCTCGCGCCCGACCGATTTGGCGCCACCGCCGAGCAAAATAGGTCAAGGCTCTGGCTTAGCCGGGCTTTTTCTTTTTACGCCACTGAGCTTACACATTCCCAGCAACTTCAACTCGCTCGCCCGCAAGTTGATCTTCGATCTCCTCCATCTTCCCAATTCCCAGTTCACTCACTCTACATTCTTATTTCTCGTTCCCAGGAACTGACTTAATTCTTTCAATGTCAGAAGAAAGTACTTTCCGTTTTCTATCTGTTCTTATCTTTATTCTGCGATCTTGGCACAATGTTACGCTTCATTTTTTGATTAAATGTGATATGGACTTCTCATACGGCTTTCGTTAATTATAAAATATTTTTTAGATATGTAACAGGAATTCAATATAAGGAGTAATCTCAGGATATTCCTTGAGAGAATATTGCAGGAGTTTTTATGATGATATTTTTGTGGTATGTAAAAATAGAATTATTTTAAACATGAAACTATTGATTCGAGCTTTCACAAGTTTA
This sequence comes from Andricus quercusramuli, assembly GCA_932178445.1. NCBI lineage: Eukaryota > Metazoa > Arthropoda > Insecta > Hymenoptera > Cynipidae > Andricus > Andricus quercusramuli. Next base: position 51,811 of record CAKNXH010059992.1, on the reverse strand, counting down.
GGATAAGTAAAATAAAGTTGTAAGTTTCCGTAATGCTTAATAATTAAGCTTGTCTAAACTTCACATATTAGGCCAGCTTAAGTAATTAAGCTAGCTTGAACAAATTAGATTAAGAACTTGAAGCTGGCGAGCTAAAAATATTCATGGGGTCTCATTCAAAGAAAAGTTTCTTTGATTCCAAGAAATGTTTTTTGGTTCCAATGAAAATATTCCTTTAATTTAAAATGATTTTCTTCATTTTGAAGTTACTTCTGGTGAAATGGGAAAAAAATATGTTAAGGAAACGGCATCTTTGAGTCAAGACAAATATTTTTCTGAGCTTTACATTGGTATTTTAATAAAAATTAAATCTTCTTATTTAAGCTAAGTTCTCATCTAGCTTACATTACCGGTGAGGATTAATATTGATAATAATAATTATTATTGTTATACCGTTAAGCCATTTCCCTTTTGGGGTAGGCGTGACTTGCTCGGTTGAAAAATAGTGAAGAGGTATATAGGTAGAGGAAATGGCTCGAATTTGATATAGGGCTTGAATTTGAGCCACCTGGATTTCTCGAAAACTAAAAAATGTACTAGGTTGGTGACAGTGGGAACTGAACGCACTTAAGTGTAGTGGGAAATAGTGACAGTTTCACTGTTTCATTCGCTTCACAAAAAGTGTGAGATAGAAAAATAAGAATTCGGATATCCTGAGTTCATTCCAGGGAAGTGTTAAATGTCTATTCATTATTTCGGGAATGTAGTTTTTCCAATAAATGTTGTATGTAGTAGTGAAGTAGGGTTAGTAGAATAGTATTGCTTGGTAGATATGGAGATGCTTCTGTTCAGGGGTTATGCTTTTTAAACCTGAACATTTTGTACCAGGTGGCTCGAATTTGATATACCAGAAAATCACAGTTAGACATTACTCAGCTTTCAGAATGTTAAAAAAAATGGGTTCATGTATTCATGCACGTATGTGTGTGTATGTCTGTGCTTGTTTAGTGTCGATTCATGTGATTCTGGCAATGACGAGTGTAGTGTGAGTACTAACACTTATTGTCCAATTTGTCTTCTTTGCAGATTTCAGAATGTCAAATATCAGATTCGATTATACTTTGTATCATCATAAATAATATTAATAAATATTTTCATATCGTAAACTTGCTTATTTTTCATGTATTTCGATGCTTTTATAGGTATATCAAATTAGAGCCACCATTTACCGATTTTCGAAAAACTCGTTTTTTGGAAAATCCTTATTTAAAAAAAAACTTGATGATATGAAAAAATCAATCGAACCATCCAAAAGGTTATTAAATAACCTTTCGAATGACCTAACGTTGGTCGAATTTCGGTTCATAGAGTCCCGGCAATCCATCGAAAAGGAGTTGGTATATCAAATTCGAGCTCTTTCCTCTTTAATGTAGATCGTTATATGGGTATAGGGCATATAGGTATATAGGTGTTAGGTATAGATGTTTTAGATTGATCTGGAATTCTCGTGTTATTTATTTAAATGATACGTTCATTCCGCAACACTGCTCCGACCCAGGTTGCTGATCGATCTCTCTAGCGATCACGCCAAGTGAGGAGCCTCACAAAATCGTTATGTATGGTCCCCACTTCGGGCCATTAGTATCCAAGGTCTTTGTTTCAGGCATCATTCATTCTATTGTCACTCTCTTTACAAACTATTTATCGCCACACTTTTCTGTCCTGGCATAATACTCTAGCTTCCTTCACGTCCATGCATTTTTTCATGCAAGCACTTGTGTTTCTACACGGAAAAAATAAGTTGTCGAGACTTCACTTGACTAGTCAACCATTCTAGGATAGGCCACTTTTTTTTAGAATCTCGTATAATTTTGATTGAAGAACCGCAGACTTCATCGAAAAAGTGAAAAAAGTCATCGAATTATTGGAAGACAATCTAGGAACATCAGTTTTCGAATTTTTATTCAGCAGATTTTGACAAAGTTCAAGGCAAACATTCAATTGTTCATAAAAAGTCCTCCAGATTCCAAACGATTTGGAATACAATAACTCTAGCACAGAAACGAATAACTGATTTATAAGTTGTCGAAGAATTCGTTGACTGTCTTCTACATATCTATATATTCACAATGTACAGTCACATTGGATGATCAGGTGAAGTGGTATATGTATCAGTCTGAATGGAGTCGCGGTCACCGGCAATGAACAAATGAGCGCCGATTTAAATTTGACTTTCCACTGACATTTGTGCAAAATATTCAATGTTTAAGTTAGCCGTGGGGTCTAGTGGTTATGGATAAGTTGCGTTCGATAGGTGTTAGGTAGTTAGAATCCCGCCGCAAAATTTCTTTCGATTTTTCATAGGTTCGTGTGTATCTGTAAAAATAAATATAACTTAAGCGTGAGTCTATGTGAATAACAATGTAGTAAATATAACCGCGAAATATATATTTTTTTAACTTGGCTATACTGTTTTCTAAAAACTCGTTAGGAGTCATCGAAAGTTTCATTGACTGGCTTCGAAGCATTAGTGTATCAGTGTTTCAAGAACTCTATTCCTCTGGTCTTTACATTTTCATTGAAATTATTTTGTACTTTCGACAACTCTTTCTACTTTTTAAACATTTATCAATCAAGGTTATTAAGACGATTCTTCCAATTTATGACATACGTTTAACCCTATCCTAGAGTGGTTGACTCAGTCATTCAAAATTTCAACAACTAATTTTTTTCGTGTATGGCTTCTTATGTCTCTTCGGATTAATGTCTCATTCACAGATTCTAACCATTCTTTCGGCAGTCTACCTCTGGGCATTCTGCCATTTACTTTACCTTTATACACTTGTTTGGTCAGTCGTTCATTTTTCATTCTTTCAAGATGTCCGAACCACCGTAGCTGATTTCTTTCCCATATGTCAACTAGTGTCTCTCCTGTACCACATTCTTTGAGGATTGTCTTGTTTCGGACTTTGTCCATCAGTGTTTTCCCGCATATTATGCGCAGAGGTTTCATGCCGATCGCGTTGATCTTACTCCTGTCCTTTTCTTGACAGGTCCATGTCTCGCTACCGTATAGTACAGCATAGGCGTAATATAAATTTTCCTTAAAACAGTGTTAAGCAATGTGTCAACGTTCTACCATAAATGAACCTAAAATCAAGTACACCAGAGTCTCTGTTGAGCAACAATGTCGGGGGTTGCCTGCAAATAGCCTTGTTCATAAAGCGCGTACATCGAAACGTAAACAGTCAGGGCCGCCTGAACCAATTCTCACCCTGGCCCGTGAAAAACTGCTGGGACCAGCAATTCTACGAATTCATAAAACGCGTGCGCTCGCGAGTTCCTCAACAAAGAGTCTCTGGTGTTATTATTATTATTATTATTATACCATTAAGCCATTTCCCTTTCGGGGTAGGCGTGACTTGCTCGGTTGGAAAGTAGTGGGATAGGTATATAGGTGTAAAGTAGGTCGTTATATGGTATAAGGTAGATAGGTATATAGGTATATGTGTTATGGTATAGATATTTTAGATTGATCTGGAGTTTTCGTGTTATTTATTCAAATAACACGTTCACTCCGCAACACTGCTCCGACCCACGTTGCTGATCAATCTCTCTAGCGATCACCCCAAGTGAGGAGCCTCACAAAATTGTTATGTATGGTTCCCCACTTGGGCCCATTAGTATCCAAGGTCTTTGTTTCAGGCATCATTCACTCTATTGTCACTCTGTTTATAAACTATTTGTCGCCACACATTTCTGTCCTGGCATACTACTCTAGCTTCCTTTACGTCCATGCATTTCTTCATGCAAGCTCTTCTGTTCCTATGACTTTTTATGTCTCTTCGGATTAATGTCTCATTTACAGATTCTAACCATTCTTTCGGTGGTCTACCTCTGGGCATTCTGCCATTTACTTTACCTTTATATACTTGCTTCGTCAGTTGTAATTTTATTTATTCCATATGTAAGTAGATATTAAAAAAAAAATTCTTCAGAATGAGCATTGTGCATAGAGAGTTTTTAAATCAAAATAGCCCTGGCAGCCGCTTTTTCAAATCTTGTTTTTTTTTTCGGGCATAAATGAATTGGAAAGCCCAATACTGCCATACTAAGGAAAACATTGCACAGTTAACATTGCCTTCTATATCGACCTTACCATTGCCAGATATAAGAAATGAAACCATGATTGCAAAGTCACTTATGTAGACTTTTCGTAATAATTATTTTAATGCATCTTGATAGTGGTACTAGAATATTTTAAATGATTATAAGTGAATGACGTCCAAATTTAGTATATTCACTCTTCACGAATTATTGTGCATATAATGAGATTCAATGAAGGAAGAAATTTTTCTTTTATAGAATATTATAGTATAGGAAAATAATATAGCAAAATACTTTTTTTATATTTTCTTTATAAAAGTCACACTTTTTTATTATCATTTAATAGTAATATTAATTGACACCCGTGCAGAAATTGCCAAGTTTCTTCCCGGTTCCAGACTTGGGCCAGGCTGGGGGCCCCTAGCCTGGATCTAGCTCGAATTTTGCAATGGCTCGAGCTTGGGCCCAGCTAGTGTCAAAGCTCCAAAAATTGACGACAGATGGCGTAGTACTATTCTCTTTGTTTCCTTATTACTTGCGAGTGTTGAGTGTAAATCTTTACAAAGTGGCAAATTTGGTATAAATAAAAATTCGTAAAGTATCTTAATCAGTAATTTGAGTGATAGTTTGAGCCAAACTGAACTTATAAATTTTGTGTGAGTGATTGAGAATAGTAGTGATGCTGCTGATTGATGATGGTCGATGAACAAAATACAAATCATCATTGAAGTTAAATTGATAAAAATGCCTCAAATAAAAAGCACTCTAAAAGACCAGAGGCATCGAGCACTCGTCAGTATCCCATATTTACGCGGTGAAAGTGCAAGTAAGTTCTTATATTAATTCTAAATAATATTTTTACATTAAGATTACACGTAACTTCTAACCTCAAATTGAGAAAACTTTTTCGTCGAATTATCAAGTGTAAAAATGTTGTTAATTTATGTAATGATGTTTAAGACTTAGATTTATAAAACAAATATGGCGGACGTGAATTAAAAAATTATAGTATATAGATGATCATGACGCAGAAAGGTGGTAGAAATTTAGGACGCGCAAATCGAATAAGTGACTTTTTGAATTGACGTTTTGATTTTTTTTCGATTTTTAAATATTACATATTCATTTGTTAACTTTAAATTTGAATAAAAAAATTTCTCCTTAATTTCGGCTTTTAATTTTAAAATTAAAAATTGCTAGGAATCGATAATAAACTAGGGCCAAGCCTGGGCCAAGCTTGGGCCAAGCTGGGCGATCGAGCCTGGCCCTGGCCAGATTTGGCGTTTCATTCAATCTTGGCCCAGGCTAGATCGCCAGGCCAGGGCCTAGTTTTGCCAAGCCTGGGCCCTGTTTGGGCCATGACCAAATTTCTACACGGGCAATTACTGACAAAGTTATTTATTTAAGTACCACTATCAAGATGCATTAAAATAATCAGTAAGAAAAAACCGTTTCTTTATACGTAAAATTGCTATAGATGGCTGTATATAATTGAAATTTCGTTAATAACAATAACAATTGCGAGTTGGTGCTACATTTTCTTGATGAAATATAACCACTGAGATATTTGCAACATGATTTAATAGAAAAAATAATTTTTTCCGATGGAGAACACTAAATTTTCTAATTTGTTTATAATATTGCTATTCACAAGACAAATGTTTAACATTTTTATTTTTCTGTAGCTACTTATTTGAGTTTATAATTAATCTGAAACTTTTTTGATGAGAAATACAATACTGCAAAAATAAAAAAAGACAATTTCTTTATTAGAATATTTATAATAATGGCAATTATTAACTAATCGTTATTTTCCATTCTGAATGCTACATCTTTGAGATACTTAGGCATTTTTTAATCAAAATAAAGTTTTTTGTTTCGGTTGAGCACCGTGTGCAAAAAATTTGTTGTTGTAGTTCTTACTTTTAACTTAGAAAGAGCCTCTCTGCTAACTTTGAACGAAAATACTTACTGTAATCATTATTTTTCTGATGTACAAATGGGATTCGTGATCAGTGCTCCCAGTGATAGCCCGCTGCACTACTGTGCATGCGTCAAGCAGATCCTTGTAATTGGTGCAGAATAGAGATTGACGAGAATAGCTCGTTATTGTCTTCTTCCTACTAATGGAAAGCTGCTCTTCACGCATGCACAATACTGCTCCGGGCTCTCGTTGGAAGCACTGATATTAGTACTAGTACTAGCACTAGCCTAGCATTAGTACTCAGCAGCACCGAGTCGAGTACTAGACCCTCTGTCGATGCTTGGCATGTGGTTGGTAATTTATATTTTCAGTGGAAATTATACATACAATGGGATATATTGTCAGGGTGCCCACTTTTTGGAAAAACAGGGAAAACAGGGAAAATCAACAACCGTTGCGCTTTTAGAGTTGTTTCTTAGCTCCATCTTCAGCCCGCAACAATAATTTTTAGAACTTAAGTAAGCCCCGAGCTCTTGGTTCAAAAAGAAACCAAGATGAATCAAAGATCAAGAAACTAAAGAAGAAATGAAATTCTTAAAATGTTTACCCATCTAAAATAGCTTTGATTTGACTGAATGAGAAACGAAAGATTGTATGATTAAAAATTTGTTAATCTCTGTTCTGTACTATTATTCCTCCAGATGCCTTTTCTTCCTAAAATAATAACCGAAATTTTGTTTTCATCACTCAAAATATCTCGATTTACCATTAACATTGCGAAAAATGGAATTTAAAAGAGACAGCAGGGTTAAGTCTTCCCCCTTTTTTCTTAGTTTCCCCTTGTTTTTTTTTCTTTGAAATTCCCCTTTTTCCCCTATTTTCAAAAAACTTCCCCTTTTTCCCCTTTTCTCGAAAAATTCTCTGAAATTAGTAAGTGTACCCACTATTGAATAATAATTAAAGCAAGTATAGCACTTGAATAGATTATTATTCATGAATAAGGAAGGTACCAATAACAATACAAAACATACAATACTTTTTGAATAAGTATTGGAAGGTGGAAACTTTATATACATACTTGATTAAAAAATGGAATATTTTAAATTCATCAACTGCAATGTTAAATATTCTGACTTGAGCAAGTTTTAATTTGAGTTTAAGAGCACTAAAGAGCAGGGCGGAGTTAAATTCGAAAACAAATCAAATCGTTGAATCTGAGGGAAAAAGACTTGTGGGTTGGCATTCGACAAAAATGAAGAAACAAATTTTAATCAGTAAAATTTAACGATTCCAAATTCAAAATATTTCCTATTGGTTCAAAAATTATGACGAATTTGTTATATGTATTGCTTTTACTAGTTAACAATAATACAAAATTACGAAAAAATGAATTTTTTGCGCAGTAACAATTTGTTTGAAAATGTGGAGAAAACATGTTTCTTTTTTTGATTGAGTCATATATGCACACATTGAAAAAAAAGTTGAATATATCAAACCTGAAATTTATTCAGCTTGAACCAAAGAAACATTTTACCACTTGGGATTGGGATTTCATTTTTCTGGGAATTTTGGAACGTTATATACACCACGAAAAAAATGTTTTCCGCATGCATAAAAAATGATAACATGTTTCTTTGGTTCAAGGTGAAGAAATTTCAGGTTTGAATCAATCCAAAAAACATGTTTTTGTACATTTTCAAAAAATTGTGAAGGAGGCAAATTTGTTTCAATTCTTAAAATTTTTAATTGTAAATTTTAAAAAACAGAACAGAAGATATTAACCGATTTAAAAAAAAAATGTTATACTTGTTTTGGATGCTGGGCCACAAATTGTTATCCCTCAGCTCAAACGATTCGATTAATTTTAACATTTTTACTTCGCTGTACTGAAGAGTTTAGTTTTAAATTTATATTGAAAGTATTAGTTAGAGTAAGAAAGAAATGACAAATCCTGGAAATAAATATTTATGAGAACGATGTTAAAAATATCAAAATCGTGTATTCATCTAAATTTATTTTATTCTCGGATTTTTTTATATCACTGTGAATGGATTACCAACGACCTGAGTATATCAAATTTTCAAAAATAAATTCTTTAATGGCAGAAATCATTGAAAAATCACTGAAAATTATTTAAAAATATAACATTGCTTATAAAAAGATTTTTTTTTTTTACATATAAAAATAAATGTTTAATTTTTCCCTTATTTTCCCCTTTTTCGTGAGAAAATCACCCTATTTCCCCTTTTTTGAGCTTCTTTTACGCTGTGCACCTTGACACAGGGAAAACCAGTAAAAGACAGGGAAAACTCAGGGAAAACACAGGGAAAGGAGGAAAAGGGAGGTGGGCACCCTGATTGTGAACTATGGTAAACCTAACCTCACTTTGCGAGTGATAGCCAGAAAAGAATTTATGAACATCTTACGAATTCTATATGATAAATTTTAATAAAACAGTTTGGAAAATGTACTTCGTGATGTATGCAGGGTATAAATGGTACTTTATACTTATTGACAAAATTTCTTTTATTGAAATTCCTATCTCATTGACAGAGGATCTAGTTAGGCTAGAGTACTAGACTCTAGTACTCGGCTCCGTGCTGCCACATACGGTAAGTTTTGCATCATAAAAAAATACTTTGTGTGAATCGATTTGCATTCGAATTATTCTGATTTTTTGAACAAATAAACCTGTTTTTGAACATTTAGCCCTTGATTCCTTGTTTATATCTACCCTTCAATTATATATATTGAAATTAATTCTTTTATAATATTCTTGCATGGTTCTAAAAATCTACGTTGAAAAGAAAGATTTTCAACTAATGTGAACTGACTTTAACGAATCCAATTAGTTTTTTCAACACGGGTGTCAAGATAAAATACATACATACTTGCTAACTTATACGATTGAATTAGGCGTTTGGAAAAAAAAGAATCTGGGAAACATGGCATTTTGGATTTGGCCTTCGACTCGTTGACGCATCGTGCGTGCTTGGCCGAAGGGCTTCCAGTTTAATGCGTGTATATGCGGATATGTGGAAAGCAGTGAAGGCCTGACTGAATAGGATACTAGCTATAGGAGTTTAGAAATGAGCGGGTGTGACGGGAATATGGAAGGAGAAGGGGAAGGTTGTGTTACGAAACAGTTCAGCATTCAAGGTCTCCCCCCCCCCCCCACCTGAAGATTGTCCTGGCCCTTTTCCACCCTTTTCCCTTCATAGCCCCATCGGAATGGGTTGAACATACAAAATAATATAACGGGAACTGCGATGCAGCCCTACCGCAACTCGGAACGCCAGGGCCACGTTCTGTAAGATTAGACAGTGTGGCACTTCCGGTCTCTATCTTCATCATATCCCCATTTAACTTGAAATAGTCTTTTCGTTCTTGTTGTCTTCTTTACAGTCCTGTTCTGCATAGTGAAAGGAACAGGATAGCGGGTGGGGTAAAAATGTTGTAATTGGAAATATGTATTAGTACATAAACGTTCCTAATTTCCTTTACTTTATTTTCCCAAACTTTCAGCTAAATGGTAACAAAAAATCTCGGTACGGTAGAAATCGTATAAGTGTCACATACCCTTAGCTAAGTTTATGATAATAGTTAATTAAGCATAGATAAGCTAATGTCTGAAAAAACTTAATACACCGTAAAAAAGGATCATTTTTGTTCCACAGCATTTTGCTCCAGCTCTAGCTGTATTACCTAAATATCTAGCTGTTTTAGCTAATATTGCCGTCTAGAAATCATCCAGCTAATGTATCTAGATCATTTCCAGATGGCACAATCTAGCTAAACCCGCTAGATATTCAGGTAACACAGCTAGAAATTTAGGTAACACAGCTATATTTTCTCAGAAGACGAAATTCAGCTAAACTTCTAGCTGGGACTTCTAAACCATTTTTTTCAGTGATAATTAAAAAATCTGCTTCGCGCTCGATAATGTGCTTACGTTGCGCTACGCGCTGGGTCTTTGTTTTTCCCCCACATTTATGCACAGACCTTTTAAAATTAAGGGTCACAGCATTGCCAACTGTGGTTTGGTGATTGCGAATTCTCTTTGGTAAAATTCCTTCGGCTTTAACGAAGAGGTTCTCATTAAGTATCTCGCTCTTTGCACTCGATTTTGTCGAAAATGCGAACTTCTCTACATGATGTTCATCTCTATTATATCAAATGTATATTATATTTATTTCTGTACCTCGTTCTGGGGCTGCTTATTCAGATATTGCAAAATGAAGTACGAAGTTTATTTTTAATGATTACTTCAATATTTGTTTCTTATTTTGCAACAAATTTTATTGTCAGCTATCCTGAAAAATGTACCATTTCAATGAGTTTGTATTATTACAATTCATAATATGCATTGGTATTGAGACATACGTATTTTCATTGTCTTGTTTTTATAATAAAAAAAGTGCGCATTCTATAAAAAAAAAAACAATTTTGTTATTAAACATTTTATTGCAACTGGTGTCGTTTTTCCATTTTTATTTGTTTATTTTCCATGTTATTTTTTACGATTTAAACTAAAAATACGCATCCTAGCATAAAGTGGTTCTAAGCAAATTTATAGATATAATTTAGGCAAAAAATGTTGATAAATAAAATCTTATTGTAGCCTGTGTCCTTTTTCCAAAAAGTTAATTTTTTTATTTTTCATATATTTTTATAATAAGAGTTTATAACAAATTTTTACATCTTTTTTGGTTGAACAAATTTTGTCTTTTCTTTTTTTCTCGTCTCTTGTATCGTTTTTCCAAAAAAAAATTTTTTTTTATTTTTTAGCTTATTTTTTACGATAAAAAGAAAATTTATTCGTCAATCTAAAAATTTATTAAGAACAAATTTGTGGATCCTTCTTGGGCCAACAACTTTTGTCTATTAATTTTTTTTCGTGCCTTGTGCGTTTTTCAAAAAATTGAATTTTTTTATTTTTATTGTAGTTTTTTACACATAAAACAAAAACTACGCATCGTTTCAAAAAATGTTTGATAACAAATTTGCAGCTCTTTTTTGGGTGAACAACGTTTGTCTTATTTTTTTCGTAGCTTGTGTCGTTTTTCCAAAAATCTAATTTTTTTATATTAAATTTTTTTTACGATTTACGAATAGAACAGAAACTACTTGTCATATAAAGAAATGATTAATACAATTTTTTAGATCTTTTATGGGTGTACAATTGTTGTCTATACGTCTTTTTTCGTATCTTAAATAGTTTGACCGCAAAATGGAATTTTTTTATTTTTCATTATTTTTTGTGCCGTCAAAATTTGAATTTTCGATTTTTTCTTCCGACTTTTTTCCATATCTTGCATTTTTTGGCTTGAAATGTTCATTTTCGTTTGTTTTTTTAGATTTTGTATTTTTATTTAAAATAGCTGGTTAGCGAACTCGATCTTTCTTTTTGGTCTCTAAAACTGTGTGCCAAAGCACAATCCAATCTGACTAGTTTCTCAAAAGTTATCCGGTATACAGTCGATAACAAGGACGACGACAGACATACACCATCGTAAAACTGGGTTTTTCGGATTCAGGGGGTCTCGAAATGTGGAAATTTAAAGAAATCCGCGATAGCCAGTTTGCACATAAAAACAATACCTTCTCATTATGACGAGAATGTGAAAATTCGAAACATACAAAAAATATTCTTCTTTTCCGGAGAGAGGAGATTAAACAAGATTACAGGGATTTCGCGAGATTACACATTACAGGAATTACACACGATCACCCGGGAGTACATGAAACAGCAGTGATTAATCCCTCGTCATATAGAACTACTTACAGGAAGACTATCAATTTTGGGAGATTTCCTTACGCTTTAAGGTTACTTTTTAAGAATCTCAAGTAACATATCGCTCATAAAAATCAGAAATTGAATGTTCGCTGGTTTTCACCAAGTAGATTGTTCTTTTTTCAATGAAGCTACTGACAAAATTCTGATTGTTCCAACTATTCATCGGATGTAACGTTTCAAAGTCAAAACGTGGTTTGAATTGGGTTTTTGATACTTCAATAATAGTATATTGCGTGACGAGGGTCGAAAGACAACGATTTCACGAGTGAGAAGTTAGCTGCCCGAGCGAAGCGAGGGCTGATATCACACGAGTGAAATCGTTGCCTCGGCCCGAGTCATGCATACAATTTTTCATCATATCGATAATCGAAAAGTCGACTTGAGATGACTGTGGAGCGGGTCGACAATCGAATTTTCAACCCTAGGGAAGAAAATTCGATTTTCGACCCGCTCCACAGGCGTCGAAAGTCGAATTTTCGATTGAGGTATGATGAAAAGAAATTTATGTTTAACGTAATAAATTGTTATAAAAAATCACTAAATGTACTACAATTTTTATAATTTTGTATGCAGTATTAAAAAAATATACCTATTATCTAAAATTGATGCAACTTCCCATTAACGAAGTCTTTACTTAAGAAAATGACAAGTATGGTTTACAGCAGAATAGTATCTATGCGTACCTATACTAATAATTCACATTTCAATATAACAGTAAATGAAAAAATGTAATTTTATTCAGATTCAGATTCTCAAACTAATATTAGCCCCTCATTAAATATATTCTTTCAAGTTTCACCTTACGAAGTTAAAAGGGCTGGAACAAGTGGACCTTCTTGTTTGGATTGCATCGTATAGGGATTTCGAAAATTTTTAATTTATTAAACATTTTTAGTTATCCCTGATACAAAAGGTACAAAATATTATTTTTTCTTTTCTAATAATAAAATAAATTTCTTCTGAAATATTAAATATTATTATTAAAATAATTATTTTATATTAATTACTTTAATTTTTAGATTTAATTTTATTATTATTTTATTCATTTTTAAATTTTGCCGCGTTATGGCGCTTTTGTTCTTTATCGAAAGGCTTATATGCTTACGTTTGCGATTATCTATAAAAGGCGTGTCCTAGCTCAACACTCGATTACGTATATCAGTCTTTTTCCACAAAGGAACAACCATCCTCTCTGAAGATTGAGTTAGGATAATATGCGTTTTGCTGGCAAATTTAGGAATTTTTCATACTTTTTATCTATATCATATTAATTTCGGCTGTTTATTAAATACAGTGCAGATGAAACAGCAATCTAAAACTTAATTATCAATCACAAATTGTAATTTTTAAAGGAGATATATCATTTAAGGAGAATCATTAGGACGAAAGTAAGATTTCAGTAGTAATGTCCGGTTTTCGTCAGGCATGAATGATTGAATTTCAAAGTTTCCTACAAAAGTGATAGTTGTTTCAAATTTTAAATGTTTAAAGGCGATACATTTTGGAAAGTTTTAGTATTGCAGAAAACTGTTTTCTTTATTCGATTATTACGAGTAATATGTTAAAATTTCTGTAAGGGACCATTCACAAAATACGTGATACATTTCTCACGAACTTTTGACACCCCCCCCCCCTCCCCTCGCGTGATGCTTTTTCCATTGTTCTTATCATGGAGAATGATACTTTAACTAACCCACACCCTCCCCTAAACGTATCACGTATTTTGTGAATAACCCTTAATTTGCTTTGCAATTAAATTTGTTTGCCCCTCTGCGAGCTTGATAGTTAAGGATGATATATGAAAAAAAAGAGCAAAAAGGAGGCAGGAACTTGAGGATTCGAAAATTAGATTACTTTAGAATTACTGATTCAAAACTTCAAAACTGGAATCATTAAAAGCGGATACAAATTACGAATAGGTATAGGTCGGAAAAATAAAATATTCAAAATAAAAAACAGAACTATAATGTTGAAAAGTAGCGCATGATGGTCCTGAAAAGTATAATAAGTCTTGATTCTGCATATTGACAAAATATGTTTGAAAAAATTCTTTTCTTAATTTTAATATTTTCATGGATACTAATTTTTTTCACGTATTTGGAGATCTTATCCGTCTCCATAAATTTTTACAGCTTTTTGGTTTGCTGATCTGTATACGTTACCTCACGTCTAATGGAACCCTGTTTTCAACAAACAATTTAAAAATGTGCAGAATAAAAATAGAATTGTTCATTCTTGAAGTCTTCCACAGACAAATCTTGTTAAATTGTAAAAAGTTATATTTTTAATATATTCAATTTGAAATGGTTTATGTTCGAAGAACTGAAACTTATAATATTCAAGCCTCCTCTGCAATAGAATGGGCTATAATTTCAAACGCTTTCAATTTTTAAGTGTCTAATCATTGAAATCTGTATTTTTTAATGTGAAAGTGTACGACGTTAATAATTGGGAAAAATGAGATATAGGACTATTATATTTTGTCCTTATTAGGATATCCAATTCATTGTGCGAAGTATTTCAGTTCATATATCATTTGGTTTATTTAAGCTTTTCAAATCTCTCTGAAAACAATGTACTGTCAAATGTACTGGACAAATGGTAATTATGTAAAATAAAAATTAGGGTAAATGGAAATTCGAAAAACGAAAAACTGTGCCCAATGGTTATTCGGAAAAATAGAAATTAGGAGAAATTGTTGCTGAGTCAAATTAATTTCGGTAAAACACATTAAAAGATTAGGGAAAGTAGAATTTGGGGATTATTTGTGCGACTCGTGCATAACTAAGAGAATTGAAATTCTTGTTTCCTCCTTGATTTCCTACTTTCTCGTTGCCGCACCTTTCAAATTGGTTTGCGTTCCTGCGAATTTCCGCCATGGCCCATGGGCGAATATCAAATGAGAAAGAAGTACGCCATCGCCATCTAGGCATTACAGATGGCATCCCATTCTAGGAAGAGGCCGATCCTCTTTTCGAAAACGCGATCACGCCTGTTA
>CAKNXH010059992.1:0-24016 GCA_932178445.1 Andricus quercusramuli | reverse complement strand
TAGGTGGAGACTCCAGGAGGCGGTCAGAATGAAGAAGGAAGGAAGGGTCAGTGGGGGAATTATAACCGGGGTTAGAGATGGATTAGAGGAAAAAGTTCATGGAGAGGAAGAGGGGGAGGGAGTGCAAATGAGGGAAATAAAAATAGGAGACATAAAGTGTGAGTTTGTGACAGTGTACAATAAGGATGTGATGGAAAGAATTAAAGAAAGGGTGGAAGACCTGCTGGGCGAAAGAGAGGAGGGTATGGTGGTACTGGGTGGGGACTTTAACCAGTTAACTGGTAGGCTCGAAACCGACGTTATGTGTCAAAACTGGTAGAAGCTAATAATTCCGTGTTAATCGTGAAAGTTAAATTCCTTAGAGTTTTTTAGGTCGCTGATGACGAATCCGGGGTCAAAATTGAAAAATTGAAAATAGCGGGTCCGATATGGTGGTCTAGAATGCAAAAATCACGTTACTTGAATGAAAGGCAGTACTGAAGAGTTGTTCAAGTCGCTGATGAATTTCCTAATATATTATCAGCTGATTTGAATTTTTCAATTTTGACCCTAGATTCGTCATCAGCGACCAAAAAAACTACTAAGTACTGACTTTCATTCAAATCACGTGACTTTTGCATTTTAGTTTACCATATTGGAACCGCCATATTGGGTCCGCCATTTTGAATTTCTGAATTTTGACCTTGGATTCGTCATCAGCAACCAAAAAACCTAGGGCATACCAATTTTTATCAAAATCCATTGAGTTTTGTGGCAGTTATTCCAAGTGCGCATATATGCGTCATTACCAGTTTTGGCCTGGACGATTTCTGCGCATATATGCGTCATTACCAGTTAACTGGTTAATGCGAGGATGGGGAGCGAAGGGAGACTTTGCAGGGAAGGGGAGAGCTCCAAAAGGAAATCGAAGGATAAGATAATAAATAAGGAGGGGGAGATTCTAAGGGACTAGATGGAGGATAGAGGCTGAGCGGTGGCGAATGGTTTGTCAACTGGGGACGAAGAGGGAGAATACACATATGTAAGTAAGGTGGGGGTATCTGTAATAGACTATGTGGTTATGAATATGCAAGGATGGGAGGAGACGAAAAAATTCGCAGAGAGGGTAATGCGAGAAGGGAGCAGTACGTAGAAATGAGAAAGGGGTTTAGATTGATGTGTAATAAGAAAGAACAGAAAAAGGAGAAAGATCTGGAAGAGGAGTTAGCAAGTGTTAAGACAGAGGGAGACGTCTGGAAGATAATAAATAGGTTGAGGAAGCATAGGGTGAGGTCAGCGAGAAGATAGGGAGTGAGGCGTGGAGGGACTTTTTTAAAGAATCATTCCAGGGCTCAGATTCAAGGAAGACAGGTGGGTGAAGTAGAAGAACGGGGGAGGCAGAGATGGAGGAGTTGAATGACGAGGAGATAGAGAAGCAGATAAGGAAGTTGAAAAGGTCAAAATCAGCAGGGCTGGATGGGGTAGAGAACGAAGCATGGCTGTTTAGTACACAAGAGGTTAGGGAGAGGCTGAAGGAGTTAGTGAAGAAAGTATGGAAGGGCTAGGGATTCCCAGGAGGGTGGAGAGAAGGGTTAATAGTGCCATTGTATAAGAAAGGAGATAGAGATAGACAGGAAAATTATAGAGGGGTTACGCTAATGAATACGGCGTATAAAGTATACGCGATGGTGGTGGCAGAGAGACTGCGGAAGGATGTCGAGGGGAAAGGAATATTGCCGGAGACGCAGGCGGGATTTAGGGCGGGTAGGAGTACTATCGACAATATGTACATTCTGCAGCACGTGGTGGATAGAGAATGAGCGAAGAAGGGGATGAGAGTGTACAAGTTTTTTGTAGATCTCAAAGGCGCGTTTCCGTCGGTGGATAGGAGGAGGTTGTGGGAGGCGATGGAGGATAGGGGAGTACAGAGAGGCCTAATTGAGAGGGTAAGGGAGATATATGAAGAGGCCAAAGACAAGGTAAGAGGAGGGGAGGGGATTTTGGAGGGATTCTGGTAGGATAGGGGTTTAAGGCAACGGGGATCCACTAAGCCCAACACTTTTTGCGATTTTAATTGCGGATATGAAAAGTAAGCTGGAGACCGGGGTGGTAGGAGGAGTCAGGATAGGTGGGGTCAGAATTTGGTCATTAGCGTATGCAGATGACATAGGGTGCTGGAAAATAGCGAGGAGGCCTTAAAGGCGATGATGAAGAGGTTGAGAAGATACCTGGCTAAGAAGGGGTTAGAGCTGAAGGCGGAAAAGTCCAAGGTTATGGTGTTCAGAAAAGGAGGGGGAAGGGATAAGGGAGGAGAGTGGAAGTGGAAGGGAAAGGAGGTGCAGAAGGTGAAAGATTTTGTGTACTTGGGCTTCGTGTTTCGGAGGAATGGGGGAGTGGACGGTCACATGAAAGAGAGGGTGAGGAGGGCAAATGTGGTGATGAGGCAGGTGTGGGGTGGAAGGAAAGTCAAGAGGTAAATAGAACGCAGGAGAGGTATGTAAAGTGGACCCTGGGCTTGGCAAGGAACACGCCTGAGTATATTGTCAGGAGGGAGACGGGGAGAACGAGTGTAGGGATTCTAGCAGGGAGCAGGGCGTGTAAATATGAGGAGAAATTTTTTGAAGAGGGGGCAAGTATGCTGGTTAGGAAGTGTTGGTGGGAGACGGAGAATAGGAGAGGGGATGAGAAGCTGGAGGCTGAGAGGGAAAGGTATTTCAGAATGAATGGACTGCAGATGGATGAAGTGACAAGGATGCACGAGGAAGGAAGGAAGGTTTATGACTTGGTTAAGCAAAACGGCATGGAGAGAGAGAAGACAGAAGGGAAACAGAGAATAAGAGAGTCAAGGTTTAGCGGGAATTATGTGTGGATTATGCCAAGGGCAAGAGCGCAATATTTATGTGAGAGAGGAGAGAAAGAAAGTCAGGAGCTTATAGCGAGGATGAGGTGTGGGTGCATGGAGGGTTTCAATAGGTTCTGGCTCTCTCGGGAGAAGAGGATGCGTGAACTGTGTGGAAAGAGGGATGCAAGAGTGGAGCACTGGTTGGCGGAGTGCGTGGAAGTGGAAAGGAGTGAGATAAGCATGGAGGAAGTTTTGCATGAAATGGGGGAAAAAAGGGCAGTAGTATGGGTGAAGGGAGTGTTGGGTAAGATGGAGATGAAGAGAAGGAAGGAGGAAGAGGAATGGAGAAGGAAAGATTGTAAATAGGAGAGAAACTAGATATAAGTAAGATGTAAATATTGTAAATAGTAGATAAGTAGTAGGTATTAGAGCGAAAACAGAGGTTGGCAAGCGAGGCAATGCGGAAAAGTAGGGACATGCAAGCGAGACGAGGCGAGGAAGGCAAGGCGATAAGAGCGTGCGGCTTAGAGATAAGGCATGGATGGATGTTAGTTTTTAAGGGTTAGTTTTAAGAAAATTCTGTAAAAATGGAAGTGTAAGCAAGTCAATTTTTTAAGGCCAGCAGGCTGAAAAATAAACGTTTATCTATCTATCTAGAACTGAGCAGGCTGCAGCCCGAACCGTTCTTCGATGAAGACACCTTTTATATCCTATCTTTGAAATTTGGTTTGTGTCGTTACCGTCAGCGTTACCGCTTGAGTAACCATAAGGCGATCTCATCGACGATGGGCGATCTGTGTTTATTTGAATTCGAGATGTTTGTTTTCATAAGAAGCTTAGTGGAAGTATATGCATGTATACTTCGGTATATATATACGATTCCTTTGACGCATTTTTTAAAAAGAAGGCTTTTGATTAACATTTTCAATATTTTGGTCGTATATTGAAAAATTCATTTTTGATTTAACGTTTTGATCTATATAGTTCATTTGTATTTCAAGATGTTTGAAAATTTCCAAATGTCGAGTACTTTATTAATTTTTTATTCAAGAACAAAATTTACATTTTGTTTAATTTTTCAGAAGTATCATTTTTTTTTTGATTTTCAGATTTATCAAAAAAGATTTTACATCTGTGCTGAAACTATATGTAAATAATTTCTAGTAGGTAAGAATGATTAAAAAATTGGCTATTACGTTATAACAAAATTATTGCATAAAAGTTCTTTTCGGGACTATTACTGTTATCTCAAAGAAGATGATATTTGGCAATTTAAAAAAAAATCACAGATTCGTTATTTATCAAAGAGCGAACAGGCCTAATTTTTTTTAACGGAATATACTAAGAATGCTTTTCCGGTGACTGCTTGATATGAAACTTAGAAAATTTGAAAGCATTATTAGGGTAGCGTGGTCCAAAACTGACCGCCTAAGCGACAAATGCAATTAAAGTGCCTCAAATTAATTTTTATCACAAACCAAATTTCGATTTTTTAAGGTAAACATGATTCTAAGTTTTAAGCAGCTTGACGAGGTTTTCGGGTACTGTTTGTTGTGAGATATCGAGATCGTAGTGAAAAACTGCACTTTGGTCATTCTCGAAAATCGTGGACCGAAACCGACCTCCCATTGGTCCGAAACCGACCCCCTATTTTTTCGCTGTGAATCAAGGGAAAAGACCTGAATTGGCATTTCCTTTGCAACTTGTTAGAGAAAAAATACGATTTGGGAATGGTTTTTTATTTTATTTAAAATCATTTGAAGGTCTTTTTTATGAGAATGCCATCGCAGCAACTGCGCGCCGCAGAATTCGCGGATCTTGTATTGGCCTTTTACGTTCGAACGATCGTCCCATTTCTTAACAAAACATGTGTAATTACGGTTAGAAGTCATTAAATCAAAGTTTGGCCATCAAAAACACGCTAGAAAATCTTTTTTTTTTATACCAATAAGCCATTTCCCTTTCGGCGAGCCTTTAGGGGTAGGCGTGACACTACCCGATTCGGGTAGTGTTTCTAGGTGGATAGTTTCTTGTAGTAAATAACTACAAGTGTGGGCTCACCACACCCACGACCGCCAACAGCAACGCAGTAGTATCAGACGGTCACCCATCCAAGTACTAACTGCGCCCAACACTGCTTAACTTCAGTGATCTAACGGGAACTGGTGTTTCCAGCGTGGTATGGCCGTTTGGTGCGCGAAAATATAGGGGTTGGTTTCGGACCACCTTCTGGCGATCGGTTTCGGACCACCACAACTTTTTCCAAACAATGATTTGTCGTGCACTTACAACAATGAAAGTGATCAAAGTTTTATAGCGTGTGTTAAAGTATAGGTCATGAGCAATCAAAAAAACCTTCCTTCCGATTTTCAAAGAAACGATAAAGCACTTGAAACTGAAGTTCCATGCAGCTAAAAAATGCATCGAACTGCTGTCAAAACACAAAACGTCGCGTAACCACACAATGAAATGAGAGAAAAGATAGCTTTCTACGTTTAAATAGCCCGTGCTGTAAGAGCTTTCAAATCCTACCACCGACAGTTTGTCTGGCAGCACAATGACTGAGAAACATGTGGAGGTCGGTATGGGACCACCGGTCGGTTTCGGACCATGCTACCCTAAATATTTAAACAAGTTCAGAGTTTTTCTATTTTTTAACGAACAGGCTCAATTAAAAAAAATAAACTAAGAATGATTTTCCAGTGACTTTGAGATTCTTTGCAAATTTACGGAAATTAATAATTATTTAAACAGTTTTTATAAATAAATTCAGAGATTGTCTTTTTTCAACGAACAGGCTCAATTTAAAAAAAATTAACTAAGAATATCTTTGCGATGACTCTTTTCTATGGTGCTTTAAATATTCCCAAGAGTTATTATTTAAACAATTTTCATAAACAAATTCATAGTTTCTCTATTTTTCAACAAAATAGGCTGAATTTGTTGAAAAAATTAACTGAGAACATCTTTGCGACGACTGTTTTTTATGTTGCTTTGCAAATTCCCAAGAATTATGATTTAAACAATTTTTATAAAGAAATTCAGAGTTTTCTATTTGTTCACGAATAGACTTCATTTGTTCACGGAATCAACCAGAAATGTCTTTTCGATGAGTTTTTTTCATGATGTTTCGCAAATGCCCAAGAATTATTAATTATTTGAAACTAAGATTTTTTTATAATGGATTTTGTTTTTCAGTGAATAGGCTCAATTTTTTACAGAATTAGATAAGAATATCTTTCCGGTGACATTTTTCTATGATGATCTGCAAATTTCAAAGAATTAGTTATTAGTTAAACAATATTGATAAACAAATTAAGAGTTTGACCATTTTTCAACGAGTAGGAATCGAGAAGGAATCTTTTACGGAATCAATAAAAGTTTTTTTTCAAATAACTCGTTCCTATGTATGATACTTTGAAAATTTACAATAATTATTAATTATTTTAACAATTTTCAAAAAAATATTCAAAGTTTTGTTATTTTTCAGGAAATAGGCACAATTTGTTTACGGAGTCAACTAAGTATGTCTTTCCGAAATTAATTCAGAATATCATTCCGATGACTTTTTTGTATGATGCTTTGCAAATTTCCAAGAATTATTCATTATATAAACAATATTCATAAAGAAATTATGAGCTTGGCCTTTTTTTAACGAATAGGATACACTAGCTCAGGGTATGAAGAAAGAATGTAATTCGAATAATTTTCTACGATACTTTGCAAATATACAATAATTATTAATTATTTCAACAATATTCATAAACATATTCAGAGTTTGGCTATTTTTCAAAGAATAGTCACAATTTGTTTACGTAGTCAACTAATAATACCTTTCCGATGACTCTTTTCTATGTTGTTTTGTAAATTTACAATAATTATTAACAATTCAAACAATTTTCATATAAAATTCAGAATTTTGCTATTTTTCAAAGAATAGGCTCAATTTTTTTGCAGAATCAACTAAGAATATCTTTCCGATGACATTTTCTTTGATGCTTTACAAATATACAATAATTATTAATTCTTCCAACAAATTAAGAGTTCGAACATTTTTCAATGAATGAGCTCAGTTCGTTTACGGGATCGCCAATAATTTATTTCCAATCACTCTTTTCTACGGTACTTTGCAAATTTGCAATAATTCTTATTTATTCAAACAATGTTTATAAGCATATTCAGATTTTGGTTATTTTTTAAGGAGTAGGCTCAATTTTAACATGATTAAATAAGAATATATTTCAGATGCCTTTTGTCTATATTGTTCTGCAAATTTACAAGATTTGTTAATTATTTGAACAATTTTCATTGAAAATTTAAGAGTTTGGCTATTTCTGAAATAATAGGCTCAATTGTTTACAGAATCAGGTAAGAATATCTTTCCGATGACTTCTATTATATAATGCTCTGCAAATTTTGAGAATTAATTATTATCTGAACAATGTTGATAAACATATGAAGAGTTTTACCATTTTCAACAAATAGGCCCTGGCGGACCGGCCGAACGCAAGCATTACGCTACATCGTAATGGTAAAGCAGTGTTGCCAGATTGGTCGAACTCCATTACCGTACGAGGCTCTGTAAATTTACCGTACAATTACCGTACGTGGATAAAGAAATTTACAGTACTGATTATGCTGATTTGAATAGTCACACCAAAGATAGGTCGTACCCATTGTATATATTCGGCGAAATGCGCGTGTTTTTCAAATCAAATTTTTAATTTAATTATTTGCGTACTAGGTATTTTCACTTCAACCACCAGCTAACTTCACTTCGTTGAGTGCTGAGGGGAAAACAATGGACCAAATGCATGGGACAAAACTTCATTTTTGTAATATCTTCGTCATGAATAATAATCATTATCATTTTATTATTCCATTAAATAATTCATAAAACATTAAAAATATTTTTGCAACACTGTACGGGAAGTTCTCTGTATATGCGCCAAAAAATGAGCAGAAAATGGCCGATTCTTGATGAAGTCAAAGTGTGCGGGAATCATAACATTCCCGCACAAAATTTCGTGCGGGAATGTTGACCATCAAGCATACTTTGAAGGAAAGTGTGTATCTGCTGTATTCCACGCACGGAAATTAAGGGAACCACTAGTTTCTGATTGGACGCAAGAATTATCACAAACAATCTGAAGCCACCGGATGCGTGATCCAACAGTATAAGCTGCCATTTGTCAACATTTTACGCGCGCGATTCAAAATCGAATATTTTTGATTCGATTTTGAATCGCGCGCCAGATTACAGCCAATTGCAGAATTTGTCCAGCACTGCCAACACTGCCATCATTTCGTCAGCTGAGAAGTTGAGCGTTTAGGTTAGTTTGCCTGGTGCAACTTCGTGTATCTTTGGGAAGCTTACGTTTGACCTACCAACATTTCTTATGTCCCGAACTTCCCTTTACAGGGGTTACAAAAAATAGTATATGATACGCGTGCGGGTTGGTGATTCCTACTCGTTTGGCGTTTGCAACCCTCGCTTCGCTTGGGCGGCGAACGTCAAACTCGTATGAATCACCAACTTTCCGCACTTGTATCATAATGTACTATTTTCAAATATACTTATATGGGAAAAACATTAGTTTTTACGGAGATATTAGCAAAATAGGGCAAAAATCTCCCGAATCCTATGCATTTGGTACATTGTTTTCCCCTCGGCATTCAACGGAGTGAAGTTAGCTGACGATGAAGTGAAAATGCCTAATTAGGAATGTTCACTTCAACCACCAGCTAGCTTCACTTCGTTGAGTGCTGAGGGGATAACCCCACCCCTAAATTTGTCATCAAAAAATAAGATCGTACTGGATCCAAATTTCCGTACAATTATCGTACTTTGTTGTACGGTAATCGTAAGTCGTACATTACTTAAAATTACCGCACATGTACGATAATTACCGTACGTCTGGCAACACTGTTGTAAAGTAATCCTTATTGAAAATTCCGATGTCGTAAACTGCGTCGTAAACGATGTGGAAAACTACGTCGTAAACGATGTCGTAAATTGGGATAGTAAACGGCGTCATTTACGACATCGTTTACGACGTAGTTTACGACGTAGTTTATGACGTCGTTTACGACGTCCTGGTTTAACGTAGCATAAAAGTTATTTTTTATTTATATAAAGTTTTTTACGGACTTTATTTATGGCTTATGTTAGAATAAAAGAAGATAATATTTTGAAAAAATAATTTATTTTTTCGAGGTGTGGCATTAAACATTTTTTATAAACGAACGGAATAAGTTGTTAACATATGAATATGGTAGAAACTTTTTTTATAATTTATACATAAATCATTTTATGTAAAACCAAAAACCTTTAAACCTTCAATATTATACTAGTGAGCAGAAGAATTGAAGAGATCTTTATAACATCGTAAAGACATGGGCATAGGTCGTCTTAAAGATGTTGTAGCGATGTCCTTAAGACGTCGTGAAATTTTGTGCCCACTGTGGTGGAACTATAATCTTGAGCTTTGCACGCAATCGCGAACCTAGTTATAAATAAATCTCACTGATTTAACACTTGAAAAGTCTTTTATTCTTAATCTTATAAGACTAGCAGAACACTAAGGTTACAGATCAATGTTTTCAATATTAACTAACGTACAAACTATCGAACGTGTAAAGATAAAGAATCTTCATTGATTCACTTATATTAAGATTTTTTCCTTACTTTCTCACTTTGTCATACTAAAAGGTATAATGTTAGCGCTCGATTATGAAAAATACGCAATGAGCTATGCACAGGAACGACATAAAGTTTTACCCTGATCGATCTGCGAAGTTTTTGCACAATACTACAATGTTTTAAATTTTTTTCTTCAAATGAGAATAGAGCACTGATACATTGCTGTTTTGTTAATAATAATGTAAATTAGGAACAGCGCAGAGATATTCAATGTCGCTGACCACTATATGCACACATACTTTTACAATAATAGATTTAATACTTTCACGATGATTCATTATCATAAATTTAAATTTTAAATTTGAAGATTTTTCGGGTTTCAATCGTGTGCGAAACTATGAATGTTGTTAATATAGCTATTTGTTCATTCTGAACTTCTATAATTTTTTGCAACATACCACAAGAGTTTATGTATACATTTCCCGTAAAAACTGTTTGTACTGTCGTGTATTCTGAGTACCTGGGTCTACTATAAAATGATGCAATTTTACATAAGAAACTTTTTGTAATTGAGCATGCGAATTATTAGAACGTTCATTTCTTTTGCCTGAAGACATATATAAGCAACCGCTTTTTACTATCTTCTTATATGAAACTGTTCCTTTAGGGAGGTTTAGTTTTTCTAACCAGAATACATTCATTCTGGATGTAAAACCGAAATATCGAATGTTTTTGGTTCCAAGAGTTTTTTTAGCCATTGTTGTATCAATTGTTCTGCAATAGTTTTTAACGTTAAATGAAGAAAACAGAAAAACATGATCTTTTAATGTTATAAAACTGTACTTCATACTAATATGTCGACATATTTGGTGATATACATCCTTGGCTGCTTGTATCACATTTAAAAAATCTCCATTTCCAGATTCGAAGGAATATGCGCTATGACACCAGAGTGGTCCCCAATCAAGAACACTTTTCGCTAAGTGTCCAAGCAAGTGCACATTAAATGTCATTGACGTCTTAGAGTACAGAGTTTCGGTACGAGCAACGAATTCGTATAATAGTTCATCAGCTAGATCAAGTTCATCAATTTTTATCTCTTGTTTTGTTAATATATGAACAGCTTCAACAAACAAAGCCTAGTGCATGAAAAGGTGGCTTGGCAATATGTTTTGGAGTACTATAAAAAATAGTCCAGTTCTTCCATTCGCGAGCTTTCCAAAACTCTTTTTCTGAAAACGCCCGAGAGTTAGTCTAATAATCTGGTGAGCTGCTTTGATATTAGTAATAAGATTATCGATTGCAGAGATAATTGATCTAGAAAAAAGCCCGGCTTTCTTTTTATTGGCAAACCAGGTAGTGGCAAATTGTTTAGCATCTCCAGAGGCACAGCGCAAGGATTCTACGACATAACCCTTAATAATGTCATAATGCGTTAGTTTTATAAACTGTGATGGACATTTAACTCCAAAAACAGGCTTTTTTAGAAGTAACAGCTTTCTTCATGTGCTCTATGGTATTCTGAACATTTCTCTCTTTTGGAATTTCATTCATCAAAGGGTGCTTTATATTTCCAGATCGTGGGTTTTAAGAGTTATTGCGAACCCACTCACCAGGGTGAAGACACAGGCCGCAGACGTATGAGCCATTAAATTGAGTAAATCCTTGCAGTGGCGCACGAGCAATAGAGCCGACAGAGCAAATTAAAGTAAAATCTTTAATGAAACTTTGCTCCTCTTTCATGATGTACTGAACTCCCTTGCTCGAAAGTTCATTCATTTGTTCAACAAATGGCTCGAGGAATATATTCATGTTAGGTTTATCTTTTCCGATCCAAAGACCCGCTAGAATCAATTCTTTGGTTCTTACAATGAATGGTACCTCATTTAGCATTAGAAAAATAGGCCAAATGAAGTAAGCTGAACTCTTGAAAAAGGGTGCTCCATCGGTATTAAAAATAAGTGTAGCATAACTATGTCTGTCAGCTTCGCTTAAATTTCACACGAATTCCTGATACTTTTTACCATCGTAAACGTCCTTTTTAAAAAACTCTTTCATTTACAATGTAATTGTAATAAGCACTATTCGACTCTATTAATTTAGAAATTGGGGATGCAACATCCATCATTACAAAAATGTCCTTATACGCTTTATACTTTACATCGACTGTAGTCTTACATATTTTACATTTTACAAGACGATTCTTCCGTTTCAATTTACCCATGTATGCACCGCATTTAGAAAAAATTCCGTAGAGTTGCATAGAACTTTTGGGATAAAATAATTTGTTAAGTAAATATCGAGTGTTTGGTAAAAACGATTCTGCAAAAATACAATTAATCATGGAAAATGAATCAGTAGCCTTAGTTAATGATAGCGCGTGCACTAGAACAAACTTCAAGATCATAATTACTACTTCTACAGTTTTGTTGACCGGAACATTAATAGGTTTTCTAAAAACTTCGTTGTCTGTTGCATCGTCGAGTGAAGTAAAACCTTTTTGCTTTAAATTTTCAACTTCATCTTCTTCATTTTTCGGTTCAGTGTTGTTATCAATCGTCTCCATAAAGATATCATCGGCCTCATAATCGACGGCATCAGTAAAATAATCATCAGCAACTTCACTTGCTCCATGGAATAGAAATTCAATGTAACAATGTCGCTTTGTATCGATATTCGAAGGTTTTGATACTTTGTAGCTTTGGAGATATTTTCTATGAAATTGCATTTCGAAATTGTCATTGATATTAAAATTGAATTAGCTAAATTCTGAGCATTGTCACATCTTGAAATTTAGGTTAAAAAATTAAAACTTTGTATTTTATTTAATCAATTTGTTATGTAATTATTAAGCGAATTCATTTTAAATAGGGCAGGCTGTGCAAGTTCAAGTGACATAATCGTATCAAGATTAAATTTTTTTTTTTTTCAAAGCATTTTCAGGGTGTCCACTAATCGTATGCGTTTTGTCGGATGGTATTTTCGATTCGACGAGCGTTTATTTTCGGATCGGTTTATTCGATTCGATCGGAACACCGATCGAATGTTGAAAATGCGAGTTTTCTGCCAAATAGTTCAATCATCAATTAAGGGCATGTGAGACATTTTAAAATACGAATTACCGACCTTCCCATGTTATTTTTTCCGCCACTTTAAAAAGAGGGAAATTGAAATATCGTGCTAATTTTTTTTTTAAATGATAGGTAATATTATGGGACAGGTCTGTCTGGTCAATTAAAGTTGCTATATTGTTGCTAAATATATATTTTTAATATTTGTAATGTTCACCTAGGAGCTCTTATATTTCAAATTATTTAAATATGGCGGCTGATCACATCGTATTTTCTTTTGCCAATTACAAGTGTCTGGTGCATTTTCACTTCACCGAAAAAGAAGAAATTAGCAATGCAGTATGTATATATTATATAAAAATTAGCAAAATATTGTTTCTGATTGAAATGCAAACATTAAAACGTAGTGCAGGAGCGAGGTGATGGATAGCAGAAGTGTTTGTCTCTTAGCGCGAAAAGCATTTCAAAATATAGAGGGCTCTGTATTTGGAAAGTACTGAGAGCGCCACGTTGCACTTGCGGTTTCGGCAGAAGCTTAGTAACCAGTCTCTAGAGACAGCGTCGGTAACAACAAAATCGTTCAAGGATCTCAGTAATTTATGACATGGCTATTGGAAAATAATGAAATTATTTCTGTTGATAAATATTAAATTGTTCGCAGTTGTTAAATTTATATAGTAAAATTGTATGATATTTAAACATTGAAGTAGAACAATTCATTATGATGTTGTTTGTTGGCCAGGCTGGTTTGAAAAGACATATTTGTAATAAAAATTACAGGGTGCACAGCGTAAAAGAAGCTCAAAAAAGGGGAAATAGGGTGATTTTCTCACGAAAAAGGGAAAAGTAGGGGGAAAATTAAACATTTATTTTTATATGTCGGAAAGAACAAACAATCTTTTTATAAGAAATGTTATATTTTTAAATAGTTTTCAATGATTTTTCAACGATTGAAAATTTGATATACTCAGGTCGTTGGTAATCCATTCACAATGATATAAAAATGTCCGAGAATAAAATAAAATTAGTTAAATACACGATTTTGATATGTTTAACATCGTTCTCATAAATATTTATTTCCAGGATTTGTCATTTCTTTCTTACTATAATTAATACTTTCAATGTAAATTTAAAACTGCACTCTTTCATTAGAGCGAAGTAAAAATGTTAAAATTAATCGAATCGTTTGAGCTGAGGGATAACAATTTGTGGTCCGACATCCAAAACAAGTATAAATTTTTTTTAAATTGGTCAATATCTTCTGTTCTGTTTTTTAAATTTACAGTTAAAAATTTTAAAAATTAAAATAAACTTGCCTCCTTTAAAATTTTTTGAAAATGTACAAAAACATGTTTTTTGGTTTGATTCAAACCTTAAATCTCTTCACCTTGAACCAAAGAAACATGTTATCATTTTTTATTCATGCGGGAAACTTTTTTTTTTTTTGTGTATATAACGTTCCAAAATCGCAAAAAAAATGAAATCCCAAAAATCCTAAAGCGCAATACATATAACAAATTCGTCATAATTTTTGAACCAATAGGAAATATTTCGAATTTGAAAACATAAATTTTACTGATTAAAATGTTTTTCCACTTTTGTCGAATGCCAACCCACAAGTTTTTTCCCCCTCAGATTCAACGATTTTATTTGTTTTCGAATTTAACTCCGCCCTACCCTTTAGTGCTCTTAAACTCAAATTAAAAATTGCTCAAGTTAGAACATTTAACATTGCAGTTGATGAATTTGAAATATTCCATTTTTTAATTAGGTAGGTATATAAAGTGTCTACCTTCTAATACTTATTCAAAAAGTATTGCATGTTTTGTATTGTTATTGTTACCTTACTTATTCATGAATAATTTATTCAAGTGCTATACTTGCTGTCATTATTATTCAATAATGGGTAGACTTACTAATTTCAGAGAATTTTTCGAAAAAAGGGGAAAAAGGGGAAGTTTTTTGAGAATAGGAGAAAAAGGGGAATTTCAAGAAAAAATGGGAAACTAAGAAAAAAAGGGGAAGACTGTGCACCCTGAAATTATTCAAACTATTTTGTATACATGATCATATTGAAATGTTAAACATAAATTTTGAAAAGCCATTTCAGACATTATAAAACTTGGTGTGATTTAATGTTATAAGGAAAAAGATTGAAATAAAAAATTGCTCGGTATGGCATAACCCATAATATATATACCTATATGTAATCAAGTTGTATAAAATGTCTAAAACTTTGGTTTCTCAAATTCATCTATTTTTTTATTAATTTTTTTTTTAATGAGACTGATAAGAGAAGTGAAATATTTTTTTAAATTCAGATTTAGTTGAAAAAAAGATAAACCCATGTTATCATTTTCTATGCTTTAAAATTTAGAGAATGATTCGAAGTTTTCCTAAAAATGTATTCAAAATCCGGCAAAATTACAAAAATTTCCTTCAAATCTCCACATTCTTTTTTGAAATTTTTGAAAATTTTTGTAAATAGTAGGGATGGGGCGAGCAATTTGGCTACTGTTTAAGTGCTTGTCCGACAGGCTTACCGGATGAAGCAGTTAGCGCAGTAACTTCGGCCGAATTTCTATTGCGTTTCTTATCCTACTTCAGAAGTGCTATCTCCGGCGTCAGGTACCTGAAGCCTTGAAATCTCTTTTTTGCGTCTTCTGACTCTTTTTTTCCTGACACTTTATTTCCTCTTCCTACTGTGTTCAGAATTCAATGTCAGTAATTAAATATTGAGAAAATGAGCATTTTTGAAGTTTGAAATAATGGAATAATGTTTTGCTTTTAATTTTTGATTTCGCAGTTGAGCAATGAACAGTACTGCACTAAATATTGCTTTGTACGCTAAGTTAAATGATAAATTCGCATTTTTTAAACATTTTTCTCGTCAGTCATTATATATTCTATGAAAAAATAGGCTAAAAGTAAATGAAAATATTATGAAAAATATTAATTCACTAACGTCCCAAAAGAAGTTTCACTTCAAAAATGTATACCAGAACAAGTGTGTAATTTATGGACACCTACATTCCTTGTGTAGAATATTTGCCTCTGAAATGCATAATAATCAAAGTACATATCGTTCGTATTTCAACCAAAATCATAAAAAATCTGGTAATTTTGATTTTTGATCGATTTTTTCGAACAACAATGATTTTACCATAAAAGGGTGTTAAACAAAAAAGTTGCATTTTTACTAAATACACCATTTCTCTGTCGAATATTTTGATATAAACTCTCGATAAAAGCAATAGTTTTCAAAATAAATCATGAAAACCATGAAATCAGAGGTCGTTTCAAAAATGCAGTGTGCATCAGAATTTAAAATGCGCACAGAAAGCATCTGAGGCTTTTTTTGTACAAGGTTGAATGTATTTATTTGCATATAATATTAACATATATGAATGCATAATTTGTAACTTTTTGGGTAACTCCGTTACTATTTTAAATGTTACTTGTAACGTAACTCAGTTACGATTTTTGCAGTTACTTAGAACTTCAATTTTAGTTACTTTGAAGTTACTTTGTGTTTCTGGTACATATGCTATCAGGAGAGTTTTTTGGTAGAATTCAACCGTAATTAATTGCAAATTAAAATCTGTTTTGGTTGAAATAATTTCAGCTATTATATTTTTCCTTGACAAGTCATCTATTTTGTTTGAAAATTCCTGTATTTTTTTTTAAATCAACTTTTTTGGTAGAATTTTCAAGTGGTTGGTTGAAGAATAACGAATATTTTTGTCTAAATTCATATTTTCAGTTTGA
The DNA here is from genome assembly GCA_932178445.1 of Andricus quercusramuli. NCBI lineage: Eukaryota > Metazoa > Arthropoda > Insecta > Hymenoptera > Cynipidae > Andricus > Andricus quercusramuli. The sequence continues at coordinate 7,713 of CAKNXH010059992.1, read as the reverse complement.
AAATTCAACTCTTGTTGATGAGAGGTGTTTCTGATTTGAAAATTCATCTTTTTGATAAGAAAATTGTTGCAGAGTTTCCAGCTATTTTGTGGAAAGTTCGTCTTTTCTAGATGAAAAAATAACTGCTTGGTTGGAAGTTGAAATAATTTGTTAAAAATTTAGTTACTTGGTTGAAAATTTCACTCTTTTGTTGAAAATTCTTCTTTTTTGTTTGAAAATGATAGAAAATTCGACTATTTAGTTGGAAATTAACTTTTTTTTTAAATTTCATATTTTCGGTAAGGTAAAGACACCAGTTAGTGACACTGTTAGTTTTCAAGAGCACAAGATTCATCTTTTCATACTGTTGTATACGCTTGAATCGCGAGTTTTTGTAAGTATAAGTGAAATAGTTGTTTTTTAATACTAAAAGCATGATAGCAGCAATGTTCGCATTGCTTGTTGACAATTATTTAATTTTTTGTGTGATTCATACGAGTGGCTTGGTTAGTGACACCTGCAGTGTCACCTGCAGAGTCACTTAGTGACTTAGTGACAGAAACACGTGATAGGGTTAAAAATTGTTGAAGTTTGTCTCTGATGAAGCAAATGAGCAGAAAACGTACAATAACTCTTTTTTAATAGTATTCGTATGGGAAGATTGTATACTTTCATGAAAATAGAACTTGGGAAAAAACAGGATGATTTAAAGAATCAGATTGTTCGAGGAAAATGGAAATTCTTCCACTGAAATTCTAGCAGGCGATTTGTTATTTAGAACATTGAAAATGCTCTTGAACTTCCGGTAGCACGAATTTGCCGCCAATCAGCAAGAGTGGGGTTCCACGACCAATCACATCCAAGCGTCTGCTTTGAAATTTTGCCTAACGGAAAATGGCCGTTTCGCCGGTCAGCGGTCAGCATTGTCTGTTTGTAAACAAAGCCGACAACAGTGCATTAATTCGAGGTTATGGTACACAGGATCTGTATAATTCTAAAATCGGAGGTACTGAGTACAGAGTGATTGACGAATTACACACAAGATTATTATTGATAATTTACAAGGTTTGTTTAAATCCATTGCTTAGTATTGTACCTTCACCACCATGTAGAGGCTGATATTATTTGACATACGTAAAAAGGTACTTATTTAATGAAAAGGTTACTTTTGGTTACATTTTTTGTCCGAAATAACGAAGTGAATTAATTTATTAATTGTATTATTTAAAAACTTGTGAAAAATGTAAAAAATTGTCAGTAAATTTTGCTCTTTAGAGCCGGGACAATTAGGGAATAACAATAAAATAATTTGTTCGTATGAAAAATGTATAAAAAGGGCTACTAATTGTATTATTATGAATCCTGATCAAAAAGCCAATTTAGCTCAAATTTATAGTTTTTAAATTAAAATTTAAATCTTTTTTGTTGAAATATCGAACTATGTATTACATTTTTCGATGAGAATTTATTTTCTTTGGTCGAAATTCGGATAAAAGTTGAACAATTTTTGTTGAAACTTTATTTTTTTGTTGAAAATTAATCATTTTAGTTGAAAATTCGTCTTTTTTGTAGAAAATTAATTGTTTTGATTGGAAACCACCCTTTTGTTTTAAAATACATAATTTTATTTGAAAATTCATCTTTTTGGGTAGAAATGTACTTATTTTGCTAAAAATTCGTCTTTTTCGCTTGAAGATTCCCCTGTTTTTGTAGAAAATTTAACTAATTGGTTGATAGATAACTTTTTTGTCAAAAATCCATATTTACTGGTTGAAAATGCAACTGTTTTGTAAAAATTTGTCTTTTTGGCATAAAAACTCAACAATTTGGTTGACAAATTACATATTTTGTTGAAAAATCGTATTTTTAAATGAATTATACTGTTTTTTATATTAAATAAAAATCTTTTGGTTATTGTATCAACTATTGCATTTTTTTTTAAGAATTCATCTTTTTTAGTCAGAAAAATCCAACAATTTTGTTGAAAGTTGAACCACTTTCTTAAACGTACATTTTTTTGTTGATTCATAATTTTGGTGGCAGGGTGGCCACTTGACCGGGAGACCGGGATCTTTATTGCCCGGGAAATGACCGAGAATTTAATTAAAAAACCGGGAATTTACTTCTGATTGTAGAAAAATTCAAGTTTTCATTATTTTAATAATTTTTGTCAATTTAGAAAAGTTATTTCTACTTTATCTACACTCGCAGGGCATATGAGTTTTTATTACTTAGCGGATTTATTTACTTATTTACGGTTTATAGATCCTAGATTTGTCAGACTATCTCACTTTACTCTGATTAAATCATAATTTATTGTTGAATTTTTATTATTTTCCATTATAAGAAAAACCTCTTGCAATTTTTTTGCTCTGATCCTGAATTGGAACAGAGAATTTGAGAAATTAGTTATCGTTTTCATTTTAGCACAGGGAGTTTCCGTACAGAAATGTAATTTCACTTGGAACAGGGCATTTTCGACATGGTGGATTTTGGTTACATTGTTCGTTGCGAATTCATCTTTCTGTAGTTAGAAATTCTACTACTTGGTTAAAAGTTAAACTCTTGTGTCAAAAATTTTTTTTTTTTTCTAAATTCATCATTTTAATTAAAAATTCATCTCTTGTTAAAAATGTAACTACTTAATTGAAAATACATGTTTCAAACTGAAAATTTAACTATTTCAGAAGCTGGATGAAAATTTAACTATTTGGTTGAAAAATTTTTTTTTTATTTAGAAATTAAACTAGCTGTTTGAAAATTTATGTACTTTGTGAAAAATTTGCCTTTTTGGTAGAAAATTAATTTTTGTGGTTGACAATTCATCTTCTTGGCATAAAATTCAACTATTACATTTGAAGAGTCATCATTTTAGTTGAAAATTCATCAGTTTGGTTGAAAATTAATTCCTTCAACTGAAAACTTGAATGTCCATTTTTGGTCGAAAAAGATTAACAATTTTGGTGAGAATGTATCTTTTTTAATTGAAAATTCAACTATTTCGTTGATAATGCACATATTTGGTTAAAAAACGATTTTTTTGTTGTTGAAAATTATCATTTTCTTTGCAAGTTAATCTTTTGGTCTAAAAATTCAAGTATTCCAGTGAAATATTTATAATTTTAGTTGACAATTCATTTTCTAGATTGGAAATAAAATTACTTGGTTGAAAGTTAAACTCTTCTGTGAAAAATTAATCTTGTTGTTGTTGGAGATTCATCATTTTAATTCAAAATTCATTTCTTTGGTTGAAATCTGAGCTATTTGATTAGAAATGTATCTCTTTGGTGGAATATTCATTTTTTGACTAAAAATTTACTTATTCAATTTCTGGTTGAAAAATTATCTTTTTTAGTTGAAAATTCGTATCTTTGGTCAAAAATTCAACTATTCTAATTAAAGGTACATCATTTCAGTTGAAAATTCATCTTTCTGGTTCAAAATTCAACTATTACAGATAAAGATTTACAATTGTAGTTGAAAATTCATCACTTTGTTTGAAAATGTAACTATTTTTTTGAAAGTTAGTTTTTCTTGTTGAATGTTAGTTTCTTGTGGAAAGTAATTTTTTAACTGCAAATTTAACTTATTCCAATTGAATATTCCATAGTTTTAGTTGAAAGTTCATCTGCTCGGTTGCAAATTAACTTATTTAATGTTAAGTGTAATTATTCATGTTTTGGCTAACAATTTATCTTTTTTAGTAAAAATTAATTTTTTGTTGTTGAAAATTTCACTTTTTCAGTTTAAGATTAATTGTTTTAGTTGAAAACTCATCTGTTTGGTTTAAAATTCAACTATTCCAGTTGAAGATTCATCATTTAAGTTGAAAATTCATCACTTATTTTGAAAATAGAACTAATTTTTTGAAAATCCGTTATTTTTGGTTGAAAATTAATTTTTCCAACTAAAAGTTTAATTATTTCATTTTTTGTTAAGAATTGATATTTTTTTAGTGCAAAATGTAAATATTTGTTTCAAAATTCACTTATTTTCAAATGTTTTGCTCTGTTGTGTCAAAGGATGTTTAGAATGACCGTCATTTCTCTTTGCACGATACATTATATTTAGCATAATTTTTAATTTGTTAGGAAAATTTTTAGGTATATGACATCGCCGAAACCCGTAGATTCTGAATTTCTAACTTTTGAATCTGTATATATGCAACATTTAAAAAATGTACTTTTAATTTTTAATCCTTTTGGGTTGGCATACCAGCGGTCCTAGCCGATACGCTGCCTGATAGGATGTGAATTTACATATCTTCAGAAATAGTCAGACTCGTCAGAAGTGGACAGTGTGTTCAGAAATCGTCAGAGCATCTTACCATTTCTGACAATTACTGACAGATATACATCCTTTTGGCTTATAAATTCATATTTTTTGGTTAAAAATAAAACATTGGTTGAAAAATGTGACTGAAAAAACTTTCTTTGTTGGGAATTCAACTATTTTGTTAAACGTCATCTACTATTTTGTTGAAAATGCAATATTTTTACTTGAAATGTACAGAATTGAAAGCGTTTCAAATTGAATCATACAAAAAGGTGTTTTGTCCGAAATTGGAAACATTTCAGGCCCTGATACTTAAAATTATGTATAACACATTGCCGAATTTATAAATTCCCGACAGTAAATTGCCGAGTTATAAAATACCCGAACTAGAAAATTCCCGAATCACAAAGTTCCCGAATATAAACAATTAAAACATTTTATTATAAAAGAAATTAATTGTAATATAATTTTTATTGTAATAATTTAATTAATTTTATAAATGAATAAAAATTTTAATTGGTGCAATTCGGATATTTTCTAGTTCGGATACTTTCTAGTTCGGATATTCAATAATTTAGCAATTTTTTGTCGATAATTTTATTCTTCGGAAATTTTCAAATCCGGGAATTTTATAATTCGGAAATTTTTATTTTTTGGAACTTTTCCGTCGTTCCTAAAAATTCTCTTATTTTCAATTCTAGACCTTCCAAATTGAATAAATTTTAAATGTAGATCATCAAAATGATATACATTTTTAATTGTAACTTGTCAAAATTAAAAACTCTGTAATTTATAACATTTAGAATAAAAAATTCTTCAATTTTCGCGATTTGTCATTTTTAATTTTTCTATTTTGAAGATTTAAAATTGGAAACTCTTGAATTTCAGAGATGTGTAAATAAAAATGCTTAAGTTTTAATGATTATGGAAGTAAAAACTCAAGTTTTCAATTATGAATCTTCTAAATTCAAGAAATCCCAAATGTAAAGCATTGAAATTATACAATGTTTGATTGTAAAACATAAGGCTTGATAATTTTTCAGTATACAATTTCAAAATTACAATGCTCTTTAGTTTTAGAAATTTAAAATTCAAATTTCTACAATTTTGAAAAGTTACAATTATGAAAATTCAATTTTCAAGATCTCTAAAGTTGAACAATTTTGAACATTTACAATTGAAAATTCTCTGATGTTAACTATTTGTAGTTTGAAATTATTGTTCAATTTTAAATATGTATGCATGAAAATGCTTAGATTGTGGTGATTTTGAAGCTCAAAAGTCAAGAGGTTTAAATTTTAAATCTTACAAATTGATGAAATTTCAAATTTAAATCATCAAAATTACAGATTCGTTAATTTTAAAACTTAATACTTGTATAACTTTCAATGGCAAATTTTTAAAATTAAAAACTGTTCAATACAATAGTTCAGTTTTGGAGATTTACAATGAAAAATTCTTTAATTTTAACCTTTGCAATTTGAAATTCTTTGAATTTAAATCTTTGCAATTCAAGACTCTTCAATATTTAATGTGAATAAGAAAAATTTAAGAATTTTGAATGCTTTTTTCTTTGAATTGTTTATTTTTAAAGATTTAAATTTGAAGTATATTTAGTTTGACAGTTACAATGTAAAATTCTCGTATTTTTAATATATAGAATTGTAAACTATTCAATTTTCAAGATTTATATTTTACATTTTTTTATTCTAAATTAAAAAAATTAAAAACTCTTTAATGTCAAAAATTTACAATTCAAAGTTCTACAATATTAGAGTTGGAATCGAGAATTCTTGAATTTTAAAAATATAGAATTGCACATTCTTCAAGTTTTAAGATTTCCATTTCAATAGTGTATAATTTGGAACATTTTTTTCTGAATAGTTCAATTTTGTAGATTTGGAATTGAAAATTATTCAATTTTGATTATTTATAAAATCAAAAGTAAAGTTTCCAATTATAAATTTTCCAAATTAAACAAATTTCAGATACAAAGCATTGAAATTACAGAATTTTTAATAGTAAAAAAAGGATAAAACCACGTTAGAATTTTCAATGCTCTAAATAGTCTAAATTGAAGAATGAATCAATAAATGTGTAGTTTTCAAAATTATATAATTTTAATTATTTTTAAACAAGAAATATGAAAATGTATTTTTTCTCTTAATTTTGATATCTTTCCAAATTTTAAGCTATTTTCAAAATTTTGTCAAAACTTTTACATATCTTTTAAAATAAAAATTTAATCTCTTCAGAACTTCTAAATATCTATCAAACTTATTCGAATTTTTAAAAAATGTCAATGTTAAGTATATATCAAATATCTTCAATTTCACACACAATATAAAAATGTTTAAAATAAAACGATGAAAATTGTAAAGCTCAAAGTTAACCCTTTCAAATTTTAAGAATTTAAGGCATTCTATTTCAAACAATTCTATTTTAAACTGCACTGTTTTAAATGTATGATTTATAATTCCTGGTTTGAAATGAATAGTCAAATATTGCTACTAATTAAGTAATGGGTTTTTTCAAACAAATTTGAAATTGCATGGGTTAAAAATTGAATATTTTAGAGTGAAACAATATTCGATTACAATCTGAAATTGAATGAAAGCCCTTAGTTTTGTATCAATTATTTTGAAGTTATTTCCAAATTGAGAATATTCCATAAAATAACTCGGGAGTTTCTTCAACGACTAAGGATTTCGAACAGTTGTGAAAATTTGTCTAGTTAAACCAATTGTTGTCCCCCCTTTGATACTCAAAGTATACTTTAATTTAAACTTTTGCCAATAAATTAATATTTACAGTTGATCAAATCAAAAGTTTTTTTATCCAAAAATTACAATTTTTCATTCTAGAAAACTGGAATTTCAAATTCTTTACATTCAAGACTTACGCTTAAAAGTTGAATTTTTTCGAAGTAAAAGGTTTTTGGATTATTCACATTAACTAAAAATTATAATTTAAATAGTTAACAATTGAACTCAACGTTTGAAAAATCGGCTCCCTGCGTGAGCATTTCTTGTTGGGCTGGACGCATACCTCGCTTCACTAGCAGGTTTTAGCGCATGTCGCGTCGGTCAAGTCGCGCGTTTCGCGCTCGCAATTTTAGTTTTCTATTTTCCCACAGTATTTTCGACATATAAAACTAAAATGACAAGTTTGATCAAAAAATGGTTGAAATAATTTTTTTTAGGACTTTTAAACATTATAATTCCTTTTCGAGATTTTCCCTGTATTTTGAATCATTCGGCTCGAATTTCGGATTTTCTATTTTTCCATAGTATTTTCGATAAATAAAATTAAAATGACAAGTTCTATCAAACAATGGTTAAAATAAATTTTTTAAAGACTTTTCAAAACTTATGATTCTTTTTTGACATTTCTCCCTGTATTTTGAATCGCTTGGCTCGAAATTTGGATTTTCTATTTTTCCATAGTATTTTCGATAAC
>CAKNXH010059991.1:130620-144639 GCA_932178445.1 Andricus quercusramuli | reverse complement strand
TTGTTTCGATTCGCGATAGATGGCGCTGCAATTGCGAAAAATGAAATTGTTGACACTACTTTCAGGTCTACCCAGGAATAACGACGCGGACGTAGTAGTTGTCTATTCCCTCCGGGGTGCTTAATTTCGGTGAGTCCCCTTGCCTCTCACCATCCATCGGGGTGCTTGAACTTTTGGCAACGGGACAGTAAAAGCGATAAAACTGTCGAAAACCATTCCCGAATGCAGTTGGTTGACGACAGTCGATTTTGGATGTAGACATTACATATCATCGAGTCTCCACTGTCTACAATCCTCGACGTCATTCCGGCCGAGCGATAACCACGTCTGTTCGTGCTCAACGTTTATTCATTAGGAAGGTTGATTGTGTTCATTTGATTTGGGTGTGTTGGTTGCTTTCGTTTGGGTTATTGTTGCTGGTCACGTTCGTTTGAGTTGGTTCGGGTGTCGTTGTATTTCCTCATTACCTTACTTCATTACTTTTACAATGGAAATTCTATCTCAGCAACAGAAGATTGAAATGATTCTCATTTATGGAGAAAGTGGCAGGAATATCAATGATGCTCTCAGGCTTTATGCTCAACGCTTTCCAGAAAGTGTTCCTTCACGCGCTTCTTTTTACCGGGTTGTCCGAAACTTCATCACTGATGGAAGTGAACGACCGAAAAAAAGGAAGCGTCAAGTAACAGTTACTGGAGTTGATAATGAAATTGCAATTTTAGCTGCAGTGACTCATGACCCTCATGTTAGTACTCGACAACTAAGCCGCGATTCCGGATTGTCTCTATCCAGTGTTTGGAAGGTATTGAAACGTAATAATTATCATCCGTATCATATTTCACTGCATCAAGAACTTCATGGAAATGATTTTCAGAACCGAGTGACATTTTGTCAATGGGCGGTTCAGCAGATACAAGGAAACCCGAATTTTTTTTTCTAGTACTCTTCACAGACGAGTCGTCTTCCAAAAAATAATGGTAACGTTAATCGGCACAACATGCATTATTGGAGTGTAGAAAATCCACATTGGTTGCGTGAAGTTGAGCATCAGCGTCCATGGTCCGCGAACGTTTGGTGTGGAATAATTGGAGATCAACTTATCGGTCCGTATTTTATTGATGGAAATTTGAACGGTGAAAAATATCGTGACTTTTTAGAAAATCAACTTCCAATATTGCTGGAAGACCTAAGCTTGGAAGTGCGACACAACATGTGGTTTCAACATGACGGTTGTCCAGCACATTATGCGGCAATCGCGAGGGAAGTACTCCATCGCGAATTCAATGGACGATGGATCGGTAGAGCAGGTCCAGTAAATTGGCCTGCCAGATCGCCAGATCTTACGGCGCTAGATTTCTATTTGTGGGGTTATCTAAAGAATCGCGCGTATCAAGGAGTGCCCACGACTCGTGATAACATGATCGAGCGAATCAGGTCTGCTTGTGCACAAATATCACCAGACACATTTCGCAGTTGTGTGGAATCTTTCAAAGCTCGGATTAACAAGTGCATCAAAGTGCGAGGACACCATTTTGAGCACTTATTGTAAAATAATTAATCGAAATCAAGCATGCCTGTGGTGAGAGGCAAGGGGACTCACCGAAATTAAGCACCCCGAAGGGAATAGACAACTACTACGTCCGCGTCGTTATTCCTGGGTAGAGCTAAAAGTAGTGTCAACAATTTCGTTCTTCGCAATTGCAGCGCCATCTATCGCGAATCGAAACAAATTTTTCGAATAAAACTTACGTATTTCGTAAAGGAGAATCTGAATCTGTGATAAAAAATTGGGGATGCCATTTGAAATAACCACCCCTGCCTCCTGTGGGGGGTGGGGGTGGGGTAAATTTTAACAAATCTTTTTTTCCCCTCGAAAATAAAAACTTTTTATTCCAGACATTTTTTCCGTAGGATGCGTATTTTTTGAGATATTTCGTTGTCTCAAGTTAAAAAAACACCCTGTATAGTTCGTTTCTCGAAGTCTTGGAGAACAATGTCAGGCCTCGAGTGCGCAACGGAGACTGCTCCCCGAAAATCGTAGTTCCAGAAAATCTGGCACTTCTCGTTTCCGACAATTGACTCTATATCCCTTGGAGCTTTCGGCAGGGCAGGGTCGCGACCAACACCGTAAGAGCGACAAAGGTGGTAATAAAGTAATCTTAGGGCCGCATTATGTCTATAGATATACGTTGTTCCTGCGTGGGTCGGACACCCCGATAGTATGTGTTCTAGATACTCAGCGTGTGCATGACACGCTCTGCACCTATCACTGGGAACTTCTTGACATAATATGCCGGCGCGGTATGCTAAGGTGGAGATTACACCGTCCGGGCATGCGAAAATAAAGCCCTCTGTACCTGAATTGAGCCCTGATGATTTGAGGAAAGCAAAAGTTTGCTCTTTCGACAAGGACTGTTTTTCTACATTTCTGTGAAAGTTTTCGTGCATATGCTTGTCGAGTAGCTCTTGGTGAAATTTTCCAACCTCTGCTTTCTTCACTTCGGCTTTTAGACGTGAAGCATCTAGATGGAGTAATGCACTTTCTTCACTGTCGGCAGCTTGCTCTGCGGCTTTGTAAAGGATCGCTCCTTCGCCAATCATCTCGTGGTTTCTGACCATCTTTAGAAGAGGATCACTGCCATTCGCAACGATGTAAGCTGTACTTAAAACAATTCGGTTATGAAGACACTGGAGATTCAGAAGTCCGCATCCGCCTTGACGGCGTGAAATGTATAATCGCGGAACTGACGAATTGATATGCAAGCTTTTATGCATATGCATGATCTTACGCGTGGTGACATCAAGGGCCTTAAGCTCGTTCTTCGTCCATTGAACCACCCCAAACAAGTAGAGTAGAACCGGGACGGCAAGCATGTTAGTCGCAGATACCTTGTTCAACGCTGACAGATGGGAAGACCAAATCTGTCGAAGAAGATGCTTGTATCTGCTGCGGAGAGAATCCTTGACTAATGTTACGTCCTGAATGCGGCTTTGAGGCACGCCCAGGAATGTATAGGTCTCTCCAGTGTTAAGATGTCTAATAACACTTATATCCACAAGCTCAGGGTCCATGGGAACGCCAGTTATCTTTCCTTTCTTAAAATGAATATTGGCACACTTGTCCAAACCAAAGTCCATCCCAATCTCTCCTGTGTAGTTCTTGACGATATTTATAGCAGTTTGAAGTTTGCTTTTACCAGCGGCATAGATCTTCAGTTCATCCATATAAAATACATGAGTGACCTTATGCTCACGCTGATCAGTGTCGCCACATATGTATCCAGGAGAATTTCGTAGTGCGAGAGATAGAGGCAGAAGTGTGATGCAAAAAAGCAAAGGGCTCATACTATCCTCTTGAAAGACGCCCCTCTGGAAGGTGACGTTGTTCGTCGTCAGACGATAATTCCTAGATGAGATGATAAATTTAGTTTTCCAAAGAGGCATCAATCTCTCTATGCATCTCACTATGTGTGGATGTACCTTCAAGCTTTCCAACAGACAGATGATAAGTCTATGAGAGGTTTAATCGAAAGCTTTCCGGTAGTCAATCCAGGCCATTGACAGGACGGGCGGATGGACTGCAGCGTCTTTACAGATACACCTGTCAATCAGTAGGTTCTCTCGACAGCCTGCTACAACTTTTTTCGAGTCGGTCAGAGAAAATCAACGCTTTCTATCTGACCCATCTAAACTCTTCCAAGACCCTCCAGTTCCTGTCGACCAACCTCGACAGCTCGAAGTATTTTAGAGAGGAGTCTATGAAGTTCAACATCTATTCGAAGAAGGCTCGAAGAGCATAAATAGCTTCAAGGAGCTATGCAATGCCCTGGTAACAGCTGAGGAGGAAACCCCACCTATCACTACCGAGAAGGTGAAAAACTTATTAAGAGGCATGAAGAATTATTCCGCTCCGGGACCAGATGGTACTAAGACCTTCTGGTGGAAGAAGTTTCCTTCAACCCACCAGCATCTAGCCCGAATTTTCATCTAATATCTAAAGTGGGTAGAGCCTATTCCGGAGTGGTTGGTGGAAGGTCGCACAGTGATCCTTCCGAAGACGGGAAACTCAGCTGACCCTGAGAATTGCAGGCCAATAACTTGTCTGAACACACTGTATAAGATCTTCACAGCTATCCTGAACGATAGGATTGTTCCGACAATTGGACCTGTGTGTCGAGAGATGTATGAACAGCACGGCTCGAAGAAAGGCGTAGCAGGATGTCGGGAGAACCCGCTCATCAATAGATGTGTTTGTAAAGACGCAGCATTCTATCAGCGATTTCTATCGATGGCCTGGATTGATTACCGGAAAGCTTTCGTTTCAACCTCCCATAGACTTACCATCTGTCTGTTGGAAAGCTCAACGGTTCATCCACACATCGTGACAACATAGAAAGATTAATGCCGCTTTGGAAAACAAGATTTACTATCTCATCTGGGAAACATCGCGTGATCACTAACAGTATCACTTTTCAGAGTGGTGTGTTTCTGGGCGACACCATGAGCCCTCTTCTCTTTTGCCTCACATTATTGCCACTATCTCTCGCACTTCGCCATTCCGAAGGGTACCTCTGCGGCAAACCTGGAAACCGGAAGCATACCGTCACTCACTTTTTTTACATGGATGATCTCAAGATCTATACTAGAAATAAATATAAACTACATCTAGCTCTAAAAATGGTCAAAGAGTACACTAAAGAGATTGGAATTGCGTTCGGGAAAGAGAAATGCGCCAAAGTTAATTTGAAGGAAGGGAAACTTAATGGCATTCTCAAACATCCTGAGCTCGTTGACCGAAGTGCTATACAACACCTTTGCGCTGGAGATACCTATACATACTTGGGCGTGCCACAAAGCCGCATTCAGGACGTGAAATCTATAAAGGGTGCTCTCCGATGCAGATACAAACGTCTCATCCGAAGAATATGGTCTTCCGAACTGTCGGCCAGAAACAAAGTATCTGCAAAGAACATGCTTGCCTTTTCAGTAGTACTCTATTCATTTGGAGTAGTACCATGGAAGAAGGACGAGCTCAGATCCCTCGATATCGGGTCCCAAAAGGTTATGCACATGAAAAAAAGATGAACCTCAAGTCTTCAGTTCCACGACTTTACATCTCACGCCGTCCAGGTCGTCGTGGAGTATTGAATCTTGAATGTCTTCACAACAGAATTATTGTGGGTACAGTAAATATAGTCGCAAATGGACAAGACCCTCTCCTTCATATGGTCAGGGAACACGAAGAAGTGGTCAAAGGGGCGTTTCTGTACAAAGCAGCGGAGAAGGCTGCTGAAACACTCGACTTTTACTTAAATGTCAGTGGTGAGCAAAATGCATCAAATCTTATCCATCTTGAATACTCACACCTGAAGGCCCGGATTACAAAAGCACAGGAGAAAAACTTCCGCGAACAGCTCATCGACAAGAGGATGCACGGCATCTTCTACAGAAATGTGGAAGATCAGTCGATGTCGTATGAGCTAACGCTTGATTTCCTTAGATCACCCAGATTGAGGTCGGGCACGGAGGGCTTCATTTCGCATGCCAGTACGCTGTCATTTCCACTGTAGCATACCGTCGCCACATTTGAAGCCAAGACATTCCCGATGATAGCTGCAGAGCATGTCATGCACACCGCGAGCATTTAGGACACATACTGTTTAGTTGTCCAGCTCATGCGGGAACGACCTGCATCCAAAGGCACGATGCGGCACTAAGAGTGCATTATTACCATCTCTGTCACTCTTACGGCATTAGCCTAAATACCTCTCCGCTAAACGCTCCTAAAGAAATAGAGTCAATTGTCGAAAATGGGAAGCGCTGTATATACTGGAACTTTACATTTTCGACAATTGTTTCTGTTGCACACTCGAGGCCTGACATAGTTCTCCTTGACTTCGAAAAACAAACCATGTTCGTTATCGAATTTTCGACACCAGCTGACAAAAACGTCACAGCCAAGGAGAAGGGAAAGAAAGAGAGGTATAAAGACCTTATAAGGGAGTTGCGACGGTTATACCCGGAATATTCTATTAAGCCAATCGTCTTAATCATCGGTGCTCTTGGAGGTGCCAGGGTTTCACTGGTTAATAGCCTGAAAAGCATCCTTGCGTGTCAACAAAATGCTGAGACACTTGCGGGGAAAATGCGGAAGGCGGTCGTCCTTGGGTCGCTCCGTGTCCTCAGGGTGCACGATACTTTTGCCGGATCATCGCATTGAATTCGTCACAGACTGTAACCACCTATCTCACGGTAGTGAGACGTGATTACGGCTAGAATTTTACCGCAATTCCGTTGGGAGCGGGTGCAGTTTTTCAGATTAGCACCCCCTCCCGGCGAAATCCTGGGGTGGTCCTTATGACAAACTTTTGACTATAATACTCAGGATATATATATATATATATATATATATATATATATATATATATATATACATATATATCGACTATTTGTTCGAAACCCCTACATAAAAACTTCCGGAAAGGTATAAAAAGACGCCTGTGAAAAGTAGAGTTCGTAATATTAATATTTAGCGGCCGCTCCTTGGGCATTTCTGTTTCCCATTTAAATAGAATGTGAATTTTTTTTTTAATTTGGAGCTCTGTAACTCTTCAACGGCTAAATGAATTGCTATGGCCATAACATATACTTGGAAGGTATTCGAGGCTCTGCAAAAAAGGTCTCCTATGATTTTTTCATGAATTTGCTCCTTGAAAAGTTATTTACGGTTAAAGTTGAACACGTAACAAATTCATCGTTTTTTTCGTAATTTTTGGCAAAATTTTTTAATTTATCACTCATTATCTTAATAGTTTTTTCATTTTTGTTGTAGCGCATTTCTCATGGCCTCGAAATAAGATATCTTTTTTCACAATGAGAATTCTTCAAGTGTGAAACTGTAACATGAATATTTAGCATAGCTGAATTGTCATTCTCCGTTGTCTCATTTTTGTCGCAGCTCAAAACAACACTGAATCGGTGTACTTTCGAGGATCGAAGTTTTTCAGTGTATGTGTATTTATTTCGCCATCCCGTTACACCTGCTTTCTTTTTCTCCAAAGGAAACGATATATGCGCGAGATATAAAATTGTTTTTGCAACACCCACCTCAAAAGTTGACGTTCGCATGCATGTAGATGGTACCTAAAGTACCTTATTTGAGCAGACTGTGCGTGAAAATTTTGTCGCGCATGCGCAGTTTGAAGATGGCTTACTTTAGACACTGGTGAAAAAGCTGCGCATGCGCACATTTGAGATGAGGTACTTTAGACACTGGCATAGGTAACTTCAAACACTGGTGTTGGTATCTTCTTGAAATAAATTTACATTTAACTTGAACAACTGTTTTAATGATTGAAGTTTTGTTTTTGTTGTTTCGTTGCCCCCCCCCCCCCCCGGGGGGAGGGGGGGGGAGAAAGCATAAACGCCAAAATTTGTTTCCAATAATTTCTTTCCAACAAATTTTTGTCAACAAATTTTTTTTTTCAACATTTTTTTTCACAACATTTTTTTTCTCGAAAATTTTTTTTCACAAAATATTTTTTTTCACAAATTTTTTTTTGTTCAAAAATTTTTTTTCACAACATTTTTTTTCAAACATTTTTTTGCACAATTTTTTTTTCAGAACATTTTTTTTCAAAATTTTTTTTTGTAATTTCTTCACTCCACTCTATGCAATATAAAATTAGTATTTTTCGTTACCACCTCCTGACAACTTTTTCGGACGGGCGTTGCAAAAAATAGCGTGTGATACACGTGCGCGTAGGTTTTTGTTAACTCGTATGATTGCATCATTCGCCTGCGGTTCGAAGCACTTGTCTATGTTTTCGCACTCGCTACGCTCGTGCGCTAACCAGCGACTCATGCTTCGAGCCTCTGGCTTATGCTGCAGTATTCACACTCGCACACAATCTCCTATTTTACGCACTTGTATCACAAATAACTATTTACGCATTACACAGGAAGATTTATCTGATCGTCGGTAAACCTGAATTTAACGCCCTATGATACCTAGTTATCGACATCATCGATCTCTGTCATCCACGGTCCGAATTGAACAACAAAAGTGCTACACAAGATTGCCAGGGGCACTCCTTAAGATGCAAAACATGTGACAAGATTTTACTTTTGCAACGTGCTTTGTATAAAGACAATCAATACATAGGAAGCTGGAACAGATTGAGGCTTCGCAGTCTACCTCAAATATCTACCTGGCTTAATTGTCAATTGAGAATTGTCACGATATTTAATATTCAGTAAAGGAAAATGCAATTTTTGCGTTATCCTAAGCGTAGTTTTGCATAAACGAAACGCCTCTTTACAAAGCCTTTACGCAGAGGTGATTCAATCGAGAATCACTTACTTTATGCTGTTTAAAAATATGTATTTTTTCATATAATTTATTTTCTAAGAGAGGCCCGCCTTGAGAATTGTCATGATATTCAATATTCAATAAACAAAAAGTCAATTTCAGCATTATTCTAAGCGTAGTTTTGCATAAACGAAACGCCTTTTTTACAAAGCCTTTACGCAGAGGTGCTTTGATCGCGACTCACTTAACTTTATGTCGATTAAAGTATCGTATTTTTTCATATAATTTATTTTCCAAGCGAGGCCCACCTGGTGAATTGTCACGATATTTAATGGTCAATGAACAAAACGGAATTATATCATTATTCTAAGCGTAGGTTTGCATAATCGAAATTAGTTTTTTACAAAGCCTTCACGCAGAGATGATTTGACCGAAAATCACTTGTTTCATGTACATGGAAAATATCTTGTTTTCTATATAATTTATTTTCCAAGAGAGGCCCGCCTTGAGAATTGTCACGATATTCAATATTTTATTTGAAAAGATGTAATTTTTGCGTTATTCTAAGAGTATTTTTGCATACACGAAAAGCCTTTTTTACAAAGCCTTCACGCAGATAAGATTTTATTCGAGAACCACTTACTTTATGTTGATAAAACATATATTGTTTTCAATATAAATTATTTCATAAGAGAGGCCTGCTATAAAAATTGATATGATACATATGATACATTGTAAAATTATCTTTCCACCCCTGTTCGAATTTTTTCACTATAATGAGCTAAGAATCATACAATAGAAATTTAGCGATGTTGTAATATAATGTTATAATTTTGCAAACGTGCGATCGTAAGCAGAAGTTTCATCTCGCTAAATGTCTACAGTAATGACCGACCTTACGCACATTACGCTTTTTGCAAAGATAGGTTCAAATTCGATTTTTATTTCTAATAATAAAACAAATATTGAAAAATGAATTGAAAAGATATTGAACTATGCATTACGAGGTCATTAAGTTGTAAATTGAGAAAATTAATTATATATTCAGAACTATCGATCGCTGGAACACGAATAGATCAGCAACGACTAATGGCGGTAAATCCAGGAACTAGAAAATCGGTTTTCCTACACTATTTTGCTCGGTTCATTTTGCTTTGGTTTGAACAAAACAGTGTTTAAATAAATTAATAAATCGATCTTTTTTCGCTCATTACATGTTCATTATTACTAGCCGCATGGCGGGCTCTCGAAATCTAATATTTTGTTAATGATAAATTTTTCAAAAGTAATTTGGATTTTTATTAAGAGAATCCCGCCATAGATTTCGGTTACATTTTCACAATGCAAAAAAAAATATTTCAATTCATGCATTATTTCAAGAATGCTCTCAGAAGTCATGAACATCTTCAAGGGTGCTTTCGCATATGGGCGATATTTAAATAGATTTCAATTTTGCGTCCCTCTGGAAGTTTATTGAATATTCTTAAACTATTTTTAATCCTTCAAAAAGCTAGCAGCACATATGATAGCCTGTTTTTCTATGTGATAAAGTGGTCAATTTAAAGTCTTTACACGTGTACCTCTCTGCAGTTTCGCACATTTGAAATAATGAAGTTTCGGTAATTGTAATAATAAGATATTAGAGATTATAGATGCTGACTGAAATAACCATGTTTATACAGGGTGTCCCAGACTCAAGTGTCCAGACTTATATGGCTGTATAAACATTAAAAAAATAAATTGAAAATTCCTTTTTCAAACTTCAGTTGAAGTTTTAGTTTGAGAGTTATTACATATTCAAGCTGGACCAATCAGGAGCACGGCATTAACAGTCGTGCGTACGTGAGCGGGAGTCCAACGTAGTGTAGCGAAAGCTGTTCTCCCCTCGCTAACCCCACTTCAGCGATCGCTACAATAACACTGCGTTGAAATCACGCTCACGTACACACGACTGCTTATACCGCGCTCCTGATTGGTCAGCTTAAATATTTAATAACTCAAAAACTGAAACTTCAGCTGACTTTTGGAAAAGGAATTTTTTATTTTATTTTTTTATTTTTATATACCTATATAAGTCCGGACACTTGAGTCTGGGACACCCTGTATATGTTTGCCCCTTCCTTTGGTGCCGACATCAATACCTCTATAATTAGAAAAAAATGTTGTGATGATTGTTATCATAGTCGATTATTTTATATATACAGGGTGACCCATCTTAATCTATAATTCCAAATATCTGTTAAACTACCCCATGTACGTGAAAAACGGTTCATACAAAAGTTGACCAGGACATAGGGGGCCATTAAACCGTACCATTTATTTTGACCTTGAGGTCAATTTTCAAGGTCATTTCAAGGTCAAACGATTTCTTTAAATGGTAACCCCTATTTTTGACTGCAGATTTGAATAGAGCGGAAAATGTCACGTCGAAAACGTACTATAGAGATCCTGTTTATGTGACCTTGGAGAGGTCAAAAATGAAGGTCAAATGTCGAAAAAATGATCAGATGCAATTTTTCTGGTCGAAGTGGTTCACACTTTTACATTTTATCGACTTTTTTTATGCATCTTAAACGTTTTCTTCACTCAGACAAGCACGTAAATTTAGAAAAAGGGCATATCTGATCGTTTTTTGGACATTTGACCTTGATTTTCGGCCTATTCAAAGTCACAAAAACAAGATTTTAATATCATATTTTCACCGTGAAATTTCCCGCTCTATTCAAATCTGCAGTCAAAAATAGGGATTACCATTTAAAGAAATGATTCACCTATTTGTTTCAAAATTTTAATTTTTTTCTTCACAATTCGTTTTTTTTTCAAAATGATTTTTTTATCTGAAAATTGCACTTATCTGTTTTTGGTTAGAAATGTATCCTTTATAAGATGAAAATACAACTACTTGGTAAAAAATTCATGTATTTTGTTGGAAATTCTTCTTTCTGATTAGAAAATTATTCTTGTTTGTTGAAAATTCACTACTTATTTCGACTTGAAATCTCAGGAATGAAAAGTATTTCATATTTCATTCAATATGGTATTTATATTAATTTTATTTGAAAGAATTTATTCCTCCATATCATTACACTATTTTCATGAAAAATCACACTATTTAATATGTCTAAAAGTGAGTTTTACATAAGGGCTAATATAAGGGATTATATCAGTGGTTGGGCGTAGCGTAAATTACTAATTTGAGAAAATAAAAGGTCCTCTGAACCTATTCTTCACCTTCTTACCTAAAAACCAGCTGTATAAAATGTGAACCCAAACAACCGAACAAGACATGTTTTTCTTGATTTACTTCAAGATTGTTGTTGGTATTGGAAAATTATTTCAATAAAAGTTGTTCATCTCCAAGAAGTACATATTTTTGGTTCTATCCATTTTTTTACCTTTACTCATTAGAGGACTCTATGAAAAAAAATGAATCACCATTTTTAAACCTTTAAAACCCCTAATTCGACCGATTTCCTCTGTTATCACCAAAGTTCCACAAAAATTAACTTAAAGAAAGAAATCAAATAAAAAGTTATTTCAATCCTTGGTCGGAAATTTTGCACAAGGGCATTTCCCGGCTCCAAAAATTTATTGAATACTTTTTAATTCTTTGGAATTCTCTTAATTAATGTGAGTTTCCGAATTTGTATTTGGAGACATGTTAACGATAAGACATTTAATTATACTTCAATTTTTCACTTATAAACTTCTAAAAAAACATAAATACACCTTTTTAAACATAGTTATACTACTGAGATGTAATCTACTAGGATTATTCACGAAAAATGCATCTTACAAGGGAGTGCCCGGTATTGTGTTTTCTGTGTGGATTAATAATTTTTGTAAATAAAGATAATGACTCCGAAGTAAAATTTAGAAATACCTAGGCCCAAATATTTGACTTATTATTTACTAAAATGTTTATATATTCAATTCTCTTATAAACCATTATTGAAGTATGCAAAAAAAAACATTGTAAATGTTCTTTCTTTAATGAAAAACAGTTCGCTTTTTCGGACTTGTTTTGCAAACAAATTCATTTTCTATGAATGTTATTAATTTAATTCATTTGTTTAAATTTCGCGAAGACATTCAAAATCAGAATTTAAATGGAATAACAATATTGAAAAATAAAATAATATAAAAATATGAATTATTGATAAATAAATTAATTAATTAATGGATGCAAAAGATTTCTTAGGAAAAACGACAATATTTTGAAGAAGTGAGTTATTGAAATTTATTCTAAGGAAAATATTTTAAAAACTAGAAACAACTACACGCAGTGGGAATTCAGCCCCGAATCTTACGTCATGATCCTGAAAATTAGGATATATGATTCAGGCCAATATTTGTTAGAAGTTTGGCTAGTCGTCCCGAAATTTGGGGATGACTAGCTACCTACTTGAAGGGATGTTTTCTCAAAACTGGCCAAATATTGGGCCTTAGGACTTTTACAATTTTATTTTGGGGTCATGGTAACATAAAAACCGTTTAAGAACATTCTTGTCAACGACACAGAATTTGTTTTTCTTTAGTAATATCCTAGTCGAAGCCTTAGTTGCTGAGATGCACCCCAAATAAATTTAATTTTCGTAGAAGTATTTAAATTTTCAAGAAAATAAATAAATTCTCTACCAAAAAGATCAAATGTCCAAAGAAAAATTTCAAAACAAAATCGAGTTGACTTTTTAGTTGAAAAAAAAAAATTATTATCAATAAAAAAAACTAATTTTCCACCAAAAGAAAGAATTGTAAGTAAGTGGAAAAAGTTGTCATTCATATTGAATTCACTGGAGGAACTTCCTGGTTATAATAAGGAAACTTCTGTAAATCATGTACAACGTACTCACATAATATAAGATTTTCTGTAAAATCTATAAACAAAATATTGGAAAATGAACCGAGTTCTTTTTCTAAAGAAAGGGTAATTAGTGCGCGCATAGCACGCATAATGTTCTATTATTTTTAAAAAGTAGACCATGCAAAAGTTTAAAGTATTGAAAATTAAATAATTTAAAGTTTCAAGGTTAGAAAATTTCAAATAAAAAATTATTCAATGTTTTTATTAGTGTTGCCGTCGAGCGAGAAATCCCGAGAAACGAGACGGGACGAGACGAGTCATACCTGCTGTCTCGGTGTTACTCGTCTCGTTTTGTCTCGTCTCATTCTTACTCGTCTCGTGGCGTCCATACTCGTTTCTCGCTCGGTTTTTTCCGAGAAATGCGACAGATGTGCGCTAACAGAGCGGCCAGCTCGTGGGAGCGTTCTTTTGCTACTCTGACGCGCTAATGCTTATTAGCGTTCTTTAATGAATAGCTAAAGTCGAAATCTGATTACATATTATAATTTTTTGTCCATTACTGATTAATTTGATATCAAACACAACTATGTTGCGATTTTTCGAAGATTTAACTTCAGTATATTAGTATTTTGTTTTGTTCTTATTGTTAATTTATTTTGTCAATTATAACAACAGAATACATGAAAGAGAAATGTAAAAAGGCAGGTATATTTTCAAGTCCTTTGGAGTTTAAAGAATTTAACACTAATTTCATTTTGTACATTTTAAAGTGGAATTTAAAAATTTTGTCACTATGTGAGATCTTGAAATTTCAGTGAAAGCTTATGAAATCTTTTAAAATTGTAGCAAAATATTCCAAATGTTTGTGAAATGTTGAGAAATATTTTTGAAACTTTATGAATTC
>CAKNXH010059991.1:116129-130610 GCA_932178445.1 Andricus quercusramuli | reverse complement strand
TCTTATGAAATCTTTTAAAATTGTAGCAAAATATTCGAAATGTTTGTGAAATGTTGAGAAATATTTTTGAAACTTTATGAATTCCTTCAAATATTTGTGAAATATGTTCTATTGATTTGAAAAAATGAAAATATTTGAAATGTTTGTGCAATCTTTCAAACGATTTGAAATGTTTGTGAATTTCTTGAAATCTTTTAATGTATGTAAAAATCGATGTGAGATCTTGAAATTTCAGTGAAATCTTATGAAATCTTTTAAAATTGTAGCTAAATATTGGAAATATTTGTGAAATGTTAAGAAATATTTTTGAAACTTACGAATTCTTTCAAATATTTGTGAAATATTTCTGAAATCTGTTCTATTGATTTGAAAAAATGAAAATATTTGAAATGTTTGTGCAATCTTTTAAATGATTTGAAATGTTTGTGAATTTCTTGAAATCTTTTAAAGTATGTAAAAATCTATGTGAGATCTTGAAATTTCAGTGAAATCTTATGCAATCTTTTAAAATTGTAGCAAAATATTCGAAATGTTTGTGAAATGTTAAGAAATATTTTTGAAACTTTATCAATTCCTTCAAATATTTGTGAAATATTTCTGAAATCTGTTCTATTGATTTGAAAAAATGAAAATACTTGAAATGTTTGTGCAATCTTTTAAATGATTTGAAATGTTTATGAATTTCTTGAAATCTTTTAAAGTATGTAAAAATCTATGTGAGATCTTGAAACTTCAGTGAAATCTTATGAAATATTTTTAGAACTTCATGAATTCTGTCAAATATTTGTTAATTTTAAATGTAAATTCAGGAATTCAACTTTTTTTTCAGAAATTTACAAGATCGACATTTGATTTCGTACAGAAAGAATTTGAGAGGATGATTGTGGAATGGCTAGCATTAAAATATTTACCATTTTCTTTTTTCGATGATGAGGCATCTCCATCTGAGTACATTTTGAACATAAAAAAGTTTTTCTGTGCTAAAAAAATATTCGTAATTTTTAGAGCTTTTATGTATTTTTCATTATCAGAACTGCATACAAAAAAATTAACGATATCCATATGAACTCAAATAAAAACCTGCCAATTTTAAAAATTGGGCATATTATGCAGATTAAGAAGCAAAAGTAACATTCACGATTTTTCAAAAACTCTGCGATTAACAAATTTTTTAATTTTATTCCGACGACGCCCAACCGTAAAGATATATACGTTATGAGGGACCGGAAAGGAAAATTTTCAGTGCTAATGCGTTTCTGAATTATACAAATTTTTATATACATGAATATTCAAATATACATACCTGATTAAACAAATATAGATACATGAATGTCGTAGGGGTGAATTATAAAATCGACTGTGTGATGATCATGTTAGTTTCTAAGTATTATTACTGACTGATCTACTACTTTTTACACATTCCAATTTCATACAATTTAAAAAATATGTAGTAGTCAAAGCGATTTAAGGAGGTGCGCACTTTCGATTTTGTAAATGCCCCAACAAATATATTTTATTTACCAACCGTAGAAATTAGGTGCCACAAAATTTTAAAATTCTACTTTGAATTATAAAAAATTAAGTTAGTGTTAAATTCTTCGAACTCCAAATAACTTGAAAATATACCTATCTTTTTACCTTTCTGTTTCATATATTCTATTTTTATAATTAGCAAAATAAATTAACAATAAGAACAAAACAAAATACTAATATAGTGAAGTTAAATCTTCGAGAAATCGCAACATAGTCGTGTTTGATATCAAATTAATCAGTAATGGACAAAAAATTATAATATGTAATCAGATTTCGACTATAGCTATTCATTAAAGAACGCTAATTAGCATTAGCGCGTCAGATGAGCGAAAGAACGCACCCGCGAGCTGTCCGCTCTGCTTGCGCACATCTGTCGCATTTCTCGAAAAAACCGAGCGAGAAACGAGTAAGGACGAGACGGGACGAGTAAGAATTTGACGAGACAAACCGAGTAACGCTCCCGGGAAAACGAGACGGAACCGAGTAATGAACGAGACGAAAGCGAGCCAGACTCGGTATTTCTCGTCTCGGGCGGCAACACTAGTTTTTATTTATTTCATAGAATTTTTGTAAGCCCGCTACTTAATAAAATGTTACAAAATAACAAATTTCGATGAAAAGGGGACCAGATATTTTTTTGTACGGCCCTGACGTACTTGTACTTGAACTTTATAGCCGAGATTTTTTTCCCGATATTCTAAGTGTTAGGTTAGCCTTGAGGTTTAGTTGTTAGGGATAGAATGTGTTAAACGTAGCTTAGGTGGTTCGAAACCCGTCACACCGTTTTCGATTTTTAATAGCGTTAATATCGTTAAAAGCGTGCGACTATATCGTATGTAATGTATCGTAATTTAATGTAATTGTTTAAGTTAAATTGTGTATATGTACCAACAATATACTTATGAATTGCACGATATGTATAAGCATGTGTTTGTTAGTAGTGGATGACCTTCCACAGAATCAGTTTGTAGCAAGAATGTTTTTTTTTTGCTGGCGCACGGAATTTTACATGACTGGGATGTAGAATTCACATATTTAGAGAGGTGGACTTTGTTTCCGATCATTGAAACTTTACCTAACAGTTCAACTCATTTTACCTAACCGGTAGGTAATAGACATCTTATTTTACCCAACTGTCAGGTAATCTCTAATATCTTGTTGTATCATTTCTTACTGAATTGTGAATTAAATTTTAATGCATTTATTTCAATAATTGATACTTCCACATCAAATATTACCCTATTTCATTTTACATGACTGAAAGTGAAAATTTAATATAATGCCGTAATGTCCTCCGTTTAGTGAACTAAGTTAGGCAAAATTTAACACACAAATTTTCTCCGTGTAGTTTTCCAATTAAATTACAGTAAACTTCCGTTTATTTTAAAGATCGCTTATTTTAAAGTTCACTTATTTTAACCCCCTTACACGCACTTATTTTAAGTTGCGCAGTTTCGTCACCTCCCACCACGGTCCCTGTACACTCTCCTCCGCGTATGTGGCTGACCAATGAAAAAAAGTTGCCGGAAGAGCGGGAAGCCTTGAATTGAGTATTTTTTCACGACGTCATGGGAATACGTTTCACGACGTTCTCGAGAAAACATGCTGAACGTAAAAGTAAATCAGATCAATTTGATCCGATCCGGGTACTCTCACCTCAAATTTCGGATAGTTGATTGTATTTCGCGAAGCACTTGAAAAATATTACTATCGAGACCTTTATAACGTAACTTCATGTTTAGAATAAAACCTCATATGCAGTCCAAAAACGCGTGTTTTAGGCGAACCTTCCTGACGACTGCCCTTTCCACGTCTAGCCTAGCATTGCCGCGAAGCCATGCTGAAAAACTCACCATTCCGCGAAATATTTGAGTCGTTTTTTGATCTATTATATTGAGTTTCAGTTGGCAAATTGTCGTATGTCAACAACAACACTTGAAAGGCACTTGAAAAACACTCACATGCTAACCGACCACGACTTTTTCAACTGTGCAAATCAGGACCGTCTATTATCTCTTTGAGTTTATTACTCTCAAAATTCAGTTTATTTATTAACATCATATCAGTGATTCTGTCATTATTAATTTTTCATCATTTATTCCAAATATGTATCTTCGGTGTGCCTATACATTGCACTAATAATTTTTATATTCGGAAGGTTCGGAAGTGCGGTGTTTCTGTAGCGATACATGTCAAACTTTTCTAACCTTAAAAAATCTTTCTACTGTTTTATTATTATTATAGATTAGCAGTTCGAACTCGAAAGTTCATTGCCTTACCAATCCGAGACCGCCACACATCTCTATCCTGTGCATCCTCCATCCAGTTTAAGTAGTCATGTCCTAGTTCTTTTAAATCATCCCTTACATTTTTCTCTTATCTGTTTCTCGGTCTGCCTAAGGGTCTCTTACCAATCGGTCTCCCTCTTCAAACTTGCGCCACTGTTCTTTCGTTTCCCATTCTTGCTACATGCCCCGCCCATCTTAGTTTACGTGCTTTCATTACTCTATTAATATTGGCTGACCCGTAGAGAGCATGCAGCTCATAATTATGCAGTTTTCTCCATTCACCTGTCTCTTCATCCCTTTTTGGACCATAGATTTTTCTAAGTACTTTATTCTCAAAAACTCTAAACCTATTCTCCTCTCCTTTCGTCAGCGCCCACGTTTCGCACCCGTACATGACGACCGGCATTATTATCGTTTTGTAAATTCTCACTTTAATGTTTCTAGATAGCGATCGCGATTTTAGTAGCGTGTTTGCTGCATAATAGCACCCATTGCCAGCGTGCAGCCGCGCGTTGGTTTCCGTTTTAATCATATTTTCGCTAGTTATAATAGACCCGAGGTATTTAAACTCGCTAACCCTTTCGAATTTCATATTCCCGGCCATCAGATTCCCGTCTTGATTACTTTGTCCGGATGTGACGACGGTCATATATTTTGTTTTCGATTCGCTAACTTCCAAGCCAATATCTTTGGCTTTTGTGATCAAGATTTCTGCATTTTTAGCTACCGTTTCTTTATCATCCCCTAGTAAGTCGAGATCATCCGCATATCCAAGAATTTGTATTATCCCATTGAGGGTAGCACCGGTCGGATTCGCCTGCACTTGTCTGACCACGTATTCTAAAACTAAGTTAAAAAGGACGCACGAAAGTGCATCGCCCTGTTTCAGGCCATCGCGGAGCGGTAACTCTTCAGATAAACTTCCGTTTACGCGTATTCTACCCCTGCTGCCGCGTAAGCAAATTTCAATAAGTCTAACTAATTTTCTTGGTACACCCAAGAACTCTAGGATCCAGTACATTCGTGCGCGTATAATAGAGCCGTAAGCTTTTTTGAAATCGATAAATAGCTGATGCACTACTTCTTTAAATTCCCATTTTTTTTCTAGCAGTTGTCTAACTGTGAACATTTGATCGCTTGTAGATCGGTTTTGGCGGAATCCACACTGGTAATCCCCAATGATTTCCTCGGCGAAACGAGTTAATCTACCTAAGATTACATTGGACAGGATCTTATAACACGAAGGAGCAAGTGAAATTCCCCGATAATTGTTACAGTTCGTTTTATAGCCTTTTTTAAAGATAGGAATAATAATAGAGGTATTCCATTCCTCCGGCATGCGTTCTGTTTTTCAAACTGCATTTTATTAATTTACAAATTTGTCTTGTGAGGCAAGGGCCTCCATTTTTTATCAGTTCTGACGGAAGGTCATCGATGCCCGCGGCTTTGTTATTTTTCAACTTCTTTATGGCCATTTCTATTTCTATATCAGTAGGATCATCAGTTAATAGATCAGCAGTGTGGATTTCGCCGAGAGTACCTTGAACGGTGGCTTCGCGTACATTTAATAGTTTATCGAAATAGTCTTTCCATAAATTCAGTCTCTCTGTCGCATCGGATACTATATGTATTGCCATTTTCGTCCCTCATTACTTCCGTTCTACTTTGAAAGCCTTTCCTGATCAAATTGATTCCCCTGTACATCTCGCGCGGGTTATTTTGTTTATTATGCGTTTCTATTGCTAGTATTTTATTCTTTTCCCAATCCCTTTTCTTGGATCTATAAAGCCTATTTGTACTTTTACTAATCTCGAGATACTTCTTATGTGTTTGATCGCACTTATTTTGTAAACTACTTAGTCTGGCCTTCCGTTGTTTTTCAAACCAGAGTTTGCACTCTTCGTCAAACCATGGTTTGCTTTTGGTTACTTTCTTTAAACCTATCGTAAGTTTCGCGGCTGTCTTTATCGCCTTTTTCATATTGCTCCACAGGGTTTCCGGGTCCTCCTCGTAATTATTCTTATCGTCTCTCTGTTCTTGCAGAGCGTCGAAACTATTAGAAATCTCAACTTGATAATTTAATGTTTCTGTTGCTGTTTTGAACTTATCTATATTGAAACGAACTTTTGGCTCTGAGCGGCTTGTTTTCTTACTTAACGCCAGCCTAGATCTTAGTTTTACTATTACGAGAAAATGGTCTGAATATAATTCCGCTCCCCTATACGATCTTATATCGAGAATGTTTGTATGACGTCTTCTGTCAATTAGAACGTGATTAATCTGATTGTGAGTGATACCATCTGGTGATGACCAGGTGGCCTTATGTATATTTTTATGCTTGAAATATGTTCTTTTGACAACGAGGTTCTTTGAAGCTGCAAAGTTTATTACTCTAGTTCCATTATCATTGCTGACGGCATGCAAATTTTCTGATCCTATTCTAGGCCTATACATCGGTTCTTCTCCAATTTTCGCGTTGAAATCTCCCAATACTATTTTTGCGTGAAACGTTGAGAACTTGTCAAAAACCTGCTCGATTGTTTCGTAAAAAAGATCTTTAGTGTCTCGGTCTTTGTCCTCGGTGGGGCAGTGCACATTGATTAATACCTGTTTGCTGAAATTACCCTTTAGTACAATGTATGATAACCGATCGTTAATGAATTGCATGCCGATAACCGCTTGCGAAATTCGTTTATTAATAAGAAAACCGGTCGCCAGTGTGCGCCCCTTAGCTCCCCCGAAGTGAAAATTATAGTAATCCTTAGAAATTGACCCGAAATCTCCCGGCCAGCAGGTTTCTTGAAGTGCTACTAAGTCAGTTCTGTAATCATTTGCTATTTAAACGAGTTCACTACATCCGCCAGTATATAGACTACGCGCGTTTAGAGTTCCCACCCTTAGATCTTTAACTGTAGTGTTTTTTTTTTGCAAGTTAGCCATGGTAGTTACAAGATAATCCGCACGTTAGGATCCTATTCCGATCGTAGGTGAGTCCACTGTCCCAGGAGTGATAACCCCCATACCTCCCTAGGTCTAAGTATGGGAGCTTTCCGACTCTGACAAGGACCATGTCAACTTGTCATCAGACACATTACAGTTTCATCCTCGTATCCTAACATCCCTCTGCAAGGCAGCGCGCCTACTGGCATCAATACCCCTTTGGCCCTATACAGGCGAATCATTCCACACATCCCTTGCAGGCAGTGTCATCGCTGCGGTGTCCAATGGGCAGCAGGATTTTTCCCTTACAAGATTTTTAGTTTTGGTTCGGGTAGTGTTTCTAGGTAGATACACGCTGCACCCCGGCCTGCCAGGACCCACCCATTGCGTATGAACGTGAATGGGTGGTTCCCCCCAAGCCATGGTCATCGTGCACCTATTTTCTACCAGTGCTAGGCCTATATCTTTGGCTGCGCTCACCACACCCACGACTGGTTCCTATCGGCTGTCCACGACTGCTTATTCTTGTATTCGCAGCTAACCTGAGGGGCTGTTCAGCCTAACGGGCCGTTCCTCTATCCGCAACCCGAGGACGCGCTGCGTAGTGGTGACAGGAACCCACTATGCAGTTCTACTGTTTTACCGTCATATTTTACGAAAAACGAGAAATCCAGCGCTCGATTTCGTAGTACGGTGATGGCAGCACCTCGATATGGCAGAAAATGTGATATCCTATATTTTTTTTTTCGAAACAAAAAAAAAGGTTTTTATTTTTGTGTGGACGAAGATATTATAAGCCTAGATGCCGTGCCGCATCTAGGCTTATAATATCTTTGTCCACACAAAAATAAAAACCTTTTTTTTTGTTTCGAAAAAAAAAATGAGATTTAGGGGTGCCGCAAGCCCCATGAAGTTTAACATGTATTTCCTATACCCAGGTGCGAATTGACCGCCGGCCCACGGTCGAGCCAACCGTCGGACGGTCGGTCCAACTTCGTGCGCCACTGGTCGGGCCCACCAGCTAAATGATAACGGTCAACCTCCTCTGGCTTCTCAAAGTCGGCCCGATATTTAGTCCCATGTATGGGCCATCTATTAAGATGATGTCGGCCCAACCTTGGGCAACAATGTAGGGCCGACTTTGATTTTGAAGCTTCGTACTACACAGGTGGAAATACAAAAAATAGGTATTCAAAAAATAAATAATAATTGATTGAGAGTATTTTGACTATAAATGTTAATGGTCCTGCTTAGATTGAATACATATTACATTTTTAAACATTATATTACAAATAAAATTTCTAACGCCAAGGGGGTTTCGAACCTACCCCTATACCTGAATCTATCGCCTAGCAGTCGGGAGTCTTACACATTACTCTATACCTGAAGAATTGAAAGTCAATGAAAAAACCATCCTCATAAGCTACGGCTCAAAGCAGTTAAAAAAACAATTTGTTAACTCTTTGTTCTCATTAATTTTTGTATAATTATGCAACACCATGTAAATAGTTCTTTTAATTTCTGTTTTTTTGTCCGATTTTCATTTAGCGTAAAGTAATATCTAATGAATTCAAGTTAACAAAATAATTGTTCAAACAATTTATTATCATCTTTAATAATATTCTCTTTGCTTAATTGGTAGAATTTTGCGGTTTTTTTTTAAATTTTCAACTGTCTATTTTTCATGAGGCGTGACTTAATAATTAATTAGATTCAGCAAAAATAATTGTTTAAACAAATTGTTATTGTTTATGACTATCTTCATCTATATCAATGCCTGATAGTTGCGGTTTTTCGGAAATTTTTACCTTTCTGTCCTTTTTTCACTTAGTGAGGTAATAATTAATTAAAGTTAACAAAAAAGTTGTTCAAACAATTTAATATTGATTTCTGCCTCTTGTGTACAATAGCTTTTTTTCTCTGAATTAATTTTCGTTAAGCATTAGGAAAAGAGCAAAAGTAATTCACTTAAAACAACAATACGATTCGAAAAATCATTTTTGTTGTGGGTGAATTATTATTTGTTCATAAATAAAAATGCAATGCAAAGTTAAAGATTTTAGAAAAACCCGCCACTTTATGGCAATTATATGAGAAAAGATAGTCATAAACAATATTCAATTGTTTAAACAACTTTTTTGTTAACTTTAATTGATTACTACCTCACTAAGTGAAAAAAGGACAGAAAGGTAAAAATGGCCGAAAAAACGCAACTATCAGGCACTGATATAGATGAAGATAGTCATAAACAATAATAATTTGTTTAAACAAGTATTTTTGCTAAATCTAATTAATTATTAAGTCATGCCTAATGAAAAATAGACAAACAGTTGGAAATTTCAGAAAAAAACGCAACATTCTACCAATTAAGCAATGAGAATAAATTGTTTATACAATTATTTTGTTAACTTGAACTCATCATCACTTCAACCCAATTGAAAATTGGACAAAAAGCCAGAAATTTCAGAAAAAGCGCATCTTTCTAGCATCATTCAAATATAATATTAATAATAGTAATAACAAATTGTTTAAACAATTAATTTACTTGACTCTAGTTAATTATCCAAATTATCTTCATTGAAAATTTGACTAGAAGTGTATTTCCCTCAAACCCGTAAAAGGGAGAGATTAAATATACATACATACATACATACTAGAAGTGTATTTTTTTTAAACTGAAATTTTGTAGCATTTTTCTAAGAGAATATTATTAACATTAATAATAAATTGTTTGAACAATGACTCCTGTTAACATTGATGAACGAGACGCCTTTTCCAAAACATGAGTTTCGGCTTCAGGATGTGTCAAAACGTGGAGATCCGTTGAAAAACTAAGGTGTGAAATTTCCGACAATTCTAGTACTTTCTAAATCATAAATAATGAGAATTTAGGTTCAAAATACTCCATTTTTCACAAAAAGCACTCGGTCTACAAATTTATTCGAAATTACTTTGTTCATTTCATCCACGAAATTCTTTCTCCATGACCAAATAATTAGAAAATGATTTTTATACATTAATTTTTTTAATCTTCTGACACCTAAAGATTGAAAAATGTCACCAGCCATAAGAAATTATATATCGCACTTTTCTGAATTGATTCGGAAAAAGCTTCCAAATTTGTCCATTAGAAGCGGAGAAATTAGCTTGAAAGCTTGAGCTATATGAAAAATTCCTCATTAAATTTCATCTAATGTTAAATGAGTATTAGCCCGTATCGAAAAGAACGATTCTTCTTTTATTTCCAGTTCTAATAGAGGTTCCAGAAATTATTTTTGCATAATAAAATGGCATTCCAAAAGTTAATTGAAAAGATACTTTCTCTACCCCGCATAGAGTAAATAGATACAAATTACAGCAACAATTACGGAAAGCGACACTCTTTTGGTGTGTTATTTTGACACCCAAAAACAACTTTTTGTATCCTCTTGGAACTGCAAATATAAAGAATTGTTTGCTACCCCCTAATGACCCTCTAATTATGAAATGGATAAACTGCGAATTAAAGTATTATGTGCAAAAATGGTAAATTATGACCTCGTAAATAACCTACGTTTCCCCGAATCTTCTCACTTGTATATCTTGGCCCACTGCACCATGCTCTCTAAATCTGAATCAGTGAAATGTCACTGATCGTCCGTGAAATTTCGCTAATTAAAATAGCTGGAAATAGGTCAATGACAATCAGTAGAAAGTTACTTATTCATTCAGTGAAACAAACACTTTTGACGGTTAGCGCAGTATTGCACCGTGTCGATTTATCAGTAGTAATGAAATAGGATTTTATTAGATACAATAAAATAATCATAATGAGAACGTAAAACCCATAAATGTGATTAAATATTCCAGAAGGTGAAAAGTTTCGATGATCCGTTAAGTTAGTACTTTTTATACGAGTCATAGCACATTTTTCCCGAAGTTACTGCAAGAACACTTATAGCCCAAAAATTGAAGAATTTAATTAATTGATAAATAATTTTTTCTACTTAATTATAATGATGATAATAATAATAAAAATAACGGTTTAGTGTGAAACTTAGACGGTTATGTCTGCTTACATGTGTTACTCTAGTGTTACTGAATTGATTAGTAAATTAGTCTGGAATCACTGATTACTCAGGGAAATTACTAACTACTGATCCAATCAGTGAATTTTAAACTGATTCATATTCAAAGAGTGGGTAACCCGCCTTCCCCTGAATGCACACTTTCAGAGAACATGGCTTACTTAAATATAAGTGCAAAACGAGCTAGGTTTAGGGTTAACTGCCCTGTAAAAAGGAGAGCATTGAAGTAGATTATATGGCATTGAAAAAATCGTACAATTTAATGCCTATAAATCCAAAAAAATTCCGTTTTTGTGCGCTTCATGGCATTAGACAGTTTTCGTTCGAATCATTTTGAATCACACAAAAAAATTATGGCATTAAAGTGGCTTCTTTGTGATGCCGTTGATTTAATGCCATTAAATGCACTTGAATGACCGTATCAGTTAAATGCCATGCAGTGCCTTCAGCAATCGAAGGCATAGAATGGAACCAATGCCGTTCAATGCTGTTGAATTACGAAATAAGTCGAATGCCATTTAATGCTTTTTCCCACCGGATATATCGAATACAATAAATGCATTCGAATGCCGTTAAATCAACATTCGGACAAAAACGGAATTTGTGTTGATTTATAGGCATTAAAGTGTACAATATTTTCAATTCCATATAATCCACTTTAATGCTCTCCTTTTTACAGGGTGGGATAAGACAACTTCCGGAGGAAAAGCAACCTTGCAAATATCATTGCTATACCCTTATAATTGTAATGCTTCATAGCATGAAACAATCTGTCTTATTAGATAAACGGTGCTATGAAGTCAAACCTTGAAAATTTACGGTGTGAAAAGAAACGTATGCAGAAGACAGTTTCGACAACTAAAGAATGTAAGATTTGCTTGCATGAATTTGAAGTTTGCAACATTAATTGAAATAGTTGCAGCACGCAAATTTGATCTTCTGGTAGATGAAACATTATTCCATGAAATAATTATGAAACTTAAACTCAATTCATGTCCAAAATATATTAAATTGAGAAAATAGCTAAGAATTCACCATTAAGGAAAAAGCAGCAAATTTGGTCGATAATCCGATCAAACCCTAACTTTTGAACAAAACGAGTGCTAAATACACAATAGGTCATTATATTTCTTATTATATATAAATATCAATAAGAATATTATATAAGAATGTCTGAGCAGATATTCTCACTTATTCGGCAGTTAACTGTGCGTGTAGTCCAGAATGTAAATGAATAAGAGATCATACCATAGCTACCACTATTTTCCATAGCTAGATCTTTCATTTCTTG
Source organism: Andricus quercusramuli (assembly GCA_932178445.1). Classification (NCBI taxonomy): domain Eukaryota; kingdom Metazoa; phylum Arthropoda; class Insecta; order Hymenoptera; family Cynipidae; genus Andricus; species Andricus quercusramuli. Next base: position 118,491 of record CAKNXH010059991.1, on the reverse strand, counting down.
CTGAATATGTTTGCATGTAACTTCTCCAGTGCATAAAATACCAAGAAATTCAATCGTCTTTGTCGTCGGTCTTGCCTACGCATGGAAGGCAAGATCAATGAAATACAGCATGTTATAAAGAATTGAATTCTCAAATAATTGTTTTATCAAAATATTCAATATGTATGAAAATACTTATGATCCCGTGCCGAAATCGCCAAGTTTCTTCCCGGTTCCAGACTTGGGCCAGGCTGGGGGCCCCTAGCCTGGATCTAGCTCGAATTTTGCAATGGCTCGAGCTTGGGCCCAGCTAGTGTCAAAGTTCCAAAAATTGACGACAGATGGCGTAGTACTATTCTCTTTGTTTCCTTATTACTTGCGAGTGTTGAGTGTAAATCTTTACAAAGTGGCAAATTTGGCATAAATAAAAATTCGTAAAGTATCTTAATCAGTAATTTGAGTGATAGTTTGAGCCAAACTGAACTTATAAATTTTGTGTGAGTGATTGAGAATAGTAGTGATGCTGCTGATTGATGATGGTCGATGAACAAAATACAAATCATCATTGAAGTTAAATTGATAAAAATTAACCGATCAAACGAACTTACCTGTTGTGAAGTTCGATCGGGATTATTTGAGTCGTCTCGTCCGAATAGATCATAATGTAGTAGTGCCAATCCTACACGGTTTATCCACAATATTTAAAAGAAAGCAAATTGAATTTTCCCGCGTGCTCCACTAGCGCCCATGACACGTTGCTAGGGGAAACTTTCATTATTTCAAAGTTCTCAAATCGCAATCACTAGGGTTACTATCTGAAGGATATTTTCTGGGAAAGGGTGGGTATGATCTATTCGGACGAGACGACTCAAATAATCCCGATCGAACTTCACAACAGGTAAGTTCGTTTGATCGGTTAATTATTTTTCGTCGTGTCGTCCTCTAGATCATAATGTAGATGTTCAAAGTTTATTGCGGTTTGTCAAATAAGCATTTATTATGCACAGAACATAGAGTGAACACAAAGGAAAAACTTGGGTAACTTAATGTTGAAAATTTTTTACATTATTATAGCCGTAGCAAACGCATCGCTGTTATCTAAGGGTCTATTATAAAATCGCGCAAAGGCTGTTGATTTCTGAGACCAACCCGCTGTTTGGCGAATCGTATCAATGTTGATTCCCGCTCGACTGGCAGCTGATGTCGAGGCATGTCTAGTGCTATGTGCCTTGAATACAGATGTATCCACTCCACTTTTAGTCAGCACATTTTTGATCCATCTAGCCAAAGTTTGAGTTGTAACCACCCCATGTGGTTTACGAAATGATATGAATAATGAATTATCATTTCTCATTGGATCTCTTAGCTCAGCTGTCCTTTTTACATATGCCTGAAGGGCCGATGCTACACAAATCTCTGGGTGGTTGCGAAAAAACGGAAGTATTAAGCATGGTTGCGACTTATTTAATTTCGAAGTCTTAATGCGTTGAGAAATTTTAATTTTAATTTTTGCTGGTAAAACCACAATATTGTCCAACGTAATCTTAGATAAAGTCTGCATTCTTTGGCCTGTTAACAGCGCAATTAAAGTAACTAACTTATATGTTAGCTGTTCTAGAGAAATTTTTTCGTTAGGATACAAAGTCTTTAAGAAATCCAACACTGATGATGGATCCCAAGTAGAGTCATATTTAGCGCTCTGAGGCTTCAACACGGAAATTCCTTTAAGCATTCTTTTTATCGTCATATCAATTCCTAAATCGCGTGATAGTACTAGGGACAAAGCCGATCGGTATGAACTGACAGTGCCATAGGCTCCTACTCTCTTGAAAATATCTGTTAAGAAAATTATTACGTGCTGAATGTCGGCATCAAGTACAGAAATATTCTTGTCAAAACAGTAGTTCCACCACAATCTAATAGGCTTCTCATATTGTTGTAAAGTTGACTTCGCTAGGGAGGCGAACATGATTGAAATCGCTTCCTCTGATACACCCCTTCGTTTGAACGCTTCCCCGATAATCTGCCTGCTACCAGGGTAAGAGTTCTCCATAACGGGTGTTCCTCCCTGAAAGGAGACTTGATTAAATCGAGTTGAGGACGGAAAATTAAAGCCTCCGAAATCAACAAACTGGTAAACACAGGATACCGTGATTGTGCTGGCCACAGGGGTACGACTAGAACTCCGCCTGCCTTATCTGTTACAATTTTCTTTAAACATCGCAGAATTAAGGCAAAGGGAGGAAACGCGTAAAAGTAATACTCAGCCCAGGAAATTGTTAGTGCATCAATTGCGTAAGACTTTGGATCAGCGTGCCAAGATATGAATTTCTTAAATTTCGCGTTGATGTTTGACGCGAAAAGATCAATATCGAAAATCCCG
>CAKNXH010059991.1:98823-115729 GCA_932178445.1 Andricus quercusramuli | reverse complement strand
GTTCCGGTGCATCCTGATCGTCGACTCACCATTGGTAGTTATTTTGGTAGATAAACCTCAAGATTTCTAAAGAAATCTTCAAGTCAAGCTTCCTTCGATCGTTTTTTTATATTAAGAAAATATGAGAGAAAACAAAGTTTTCATTTTTTTTTTCTGTCTTACGATCCATTTAGAAAAAATTGGAAAACTAAATCGAGTCAAAATTCCTTTTTATTGACGTTTTGGCCCCATCTGTGGGCCTTCGTCGATACAAACATCTTAAAGAATAATCGTAGTCAATCATAAATATACGTCGAAGCGAATGACAACATTTTAATATTTTGTGAAGTCAGATATCATTCTGAAGTTTTAAAAATCATTATGAAGTTTGTAAAAAAAGTATTGGGAAACTATAAAGTTCAAGGAACTTTCCCAATATGTTAAAAAAGGTTCATATTTTGTAATTAAAATGCTGTGAAACAGCTAAGAAACTGATGTTTTTTACAAACTCCATAGTGATTTTAAAAACTTCAGAATGATCTGACTTTACAAAATTTTAAAATGTATTCATTCGCTTCGGCGTATATTTATGATTGAGTTCGATTATTCTCTAAGATGTTTCTTTCTGATGAAGGCCCACAGATGAGGCCGAAACGTCAATAAAAAGGAATATTGACTCGATTTCTTTTTTTGATTTTTTCTAAATGTATCGTAAGACCGAAATAAAAATATGAAAACTTTGTTTTCTCTCATATTTTCTTAATGGTAGTTAGTTTGGCTATTGACACAATTTAGATTCTAAAAAAGTTCTCGTAGATGACGTCTTGAACGACCTGGTGCACGTTCCGATGCACCCGGGTAGTGGACTTGCCATTTAGAGATGTGTCGGTTATTGGAAAACTTAAGATTTTAATTTTCAACGTTAAAAATTGAAATAGATTCAACTTTTCCCATGTCATATCTTATTTAATCGATTCAAAAAATATAGAATTGGGAATTCAACTTTTAAAATTATTTGCAATGCAAGCCTTTAATTTCATATAACTTATATAAACTTATTCTATATAGCCATATAACATCTTATTAATCTTGAACCTACTAGAATTTATAACCAAAAAAGAATTTGCGATTAAAAATTTGTTCGAAATTTAAAGTTTCCAAAATTTAAAAAATGTTAAAGATCCCGAAATTTGTAATTACCTAAATTTTAAACTAAATTTTCGAAATATGATATTCTTGAAATTACTGACATTATAAATATAAAACTCCAGAAATTCCAAATTTCCGAAATCATTAACCTAGAATTTTGAAATCACAAAAATTTGTCAAACAGCCCTTCACAGCTGTAGCTTATATTTTAGATTTTTTTTTCTACTACAAGTTATGTTAGCTGCGAGGTTTTCTCAGGAGCTCCGAATGCGTAGGTAGGGGGTTCGAACCCACAGCGAATAATAATTTTAATAGCGTGCGATTATTTGTGTAGAGATTGTTTGTGTACTAGTAAATAATTATGTACTTAAATATGTGAACAAATATTAAAGCATAATGATAATAATAATGATAATAAAAAAGATTTTTTTAGGTTAAAAATCGGCCATGATTTTATAGAACTGTTCTCTATAGTTTCGAGACTTCTCCGATGTAGACTGTATATTAGCTTGACTTTTAGATTTTCTAGAACTATTCTACGTTTTTCGCATTTTAGAGAACTCTGTATTAAATTTTGTAGAATAGTTCGATGCAATGTAAGACCAAGAAGATTTTAACTTTTAATAAACTACCCGTCGTATCCTCTACTATAGGACTAGTTCTATAAAATTTAATGAAATTTTTTTTTCCGTGCAATAATTTGATTATAAGGGGATTCGTCGTGCCTCGCAGGCAGCGATCAAATCAATTAGATCGAGAAAAAAAACACACACACACTGAGAATAAAGAAATAAATAAGTAAATGCCTACCGGCCATAATGCGACGTATCTCTCGGATAGCGTTCACGATTATCTAGCCGATAATGGTATGACTCGATGCTTGGTGAACCACGGGAGCCATGACGTGAGCGAGAACGCATGGCAGCTTGCCTGCGTTTTTCCATTTTTCTCTCCAAGCGTTCGATTTTTCTTCTGATCTCATAGCTGGAAGATCTGCTCCGTCTCTTCCTTTTACGATGAGAACTTCTTTCAGATGAATATTCACTTTTTCCCATTTTTATAATTTTTATACAGCGTAACGACGTGGATGAAACCGCACAAAAAAACACAATGAAAGTTTCCCCTAGCAACGTGTCATGGGCGCTAGTGGAGCACGCGGGAAAATTCAATTTGCTTTTTTTTAAATATCGTGGATAAACCGTGTAGGATTGGCACTACTACATTATGATCTAGAGGACGAGACGACGAAAAATAATGCCTCAAATAAAAAGAACTCTAAAAGACCAGAGGCATCGAGCACTCGTCAGTATCCCATATTTACGCGGTGAAAGTGCAAGTAAGTTCTTATATTAATTCTAAATAATATTTTTACATTAAGATTACACGTAACTTCTAACCTCAAATTGAGAAAACTTTTTCGTCGAATTATCAAGTGTAAAGATGTTGTTAATTTATGTAATGATGTTTAAGACTTAGATTTATAAAACAAATATGGCGGACGTAAATTAAAAAATTATAGTATATAGATGATGATGGCGCAGAAAGGTGGTAGAAATTTAGGACGCGCAAATCGAATGAGTGACTTTTTGAATTGACGTTTTGATTTTTTTTCGATTTTTAAATATTACATATTCATTTGTTAACTTTAAATTTGAATAAAAAAATTTCTCCTTAATTTCGACTTTTAATTTTAAAATTAAAAATTGCTAGGAATCGATAATAAACTAGGGCCAAGCCTGGGCCAAGCTTGGGCCAAGCTGGGCGATCGAGCCTGGCCCTGGCCAGATTTGGCGTTTCATTCAAGCTTGGCCCAGGCTAGATCGCCAGGCCAGGGCCTAGTTTTGCCAAGCCTGGGCCCTGTTTAGGCCATGACCAAATTTCTACACGGGATACACTATACTGTGAGTCTCAAAATAGAGATAACTTTGATCAGTTCCACGTCTTAATAATTTTTACATTCTCATTCATGAGAGTGTATTGTAATCGTCCAAATTTTCGATCTCCTAGAGTCCGAAAATCATAAAATTTTGTCGGTGTCTGTCTGTATGTCTGTATGTCTGTCTGTATGTCTGTATGGTTACCTGAATGTTGTAGCCACGCTCACTTTTGAAGGATTTGTCCAATCGAGTCAGCCTTTGGTCAACTTTTTAAGGGTATTAAAATGAAGGTTAAGTTCGTTGACCAGATATTTCCAACCAAAATTAAAAATTTTAGAGCATTTTCAAAATTTGAAAAGAAATTTTTTTTGCAGTTTCAGAAATTTTTGTGAAAGTTTCCTACAGATGGGTGAAATACTTAAAAATTGTCTCAATGAAATTTTTGATTTCGATGGAAATTAGAAAAGTTATATACTTTTCAAAATTTTGAAAACTTTCAAAAAGTAAAAAAATAAATTTTCTGGCAGATTAAAAAATTTTGATCAGAATTTTCACTTTTATTTTTATTTTTAAAAGTTTTATTTTTCAAAGGCAATCGAGAATGAGAATGTAATCGTCAAGGCCGTAGGTGCTTTGAGAACCCTCTTCATATAATACCAGATCGAGGTACAGAAATAAGTGTAATGTACATTAGATATAATAGTGTTGAACATGATGTAGAAAATTTCACATTTTGGACAAAATCGAGTGCGAAGCACGAGATACGTGATAAGAATGTGTTCGTTAAAGCCGAAGGAGCTTCAAAAAAAGAGAATTCACAACCATAAAATTACAGTTGTTCAGGCTTTGACTTTTAATTTCAGAAGGTCTGTGCACAAATGTGTGGGAAATATGAAGACCGAGAGCGTAGCGCGAGATAAATACGTTATCGAGCGCGAAGTGCGAGAACCAACAATTGCGCTCCCTAGGCGCGCTCAAATTTGCGAGCCGCGCGCGCAGCGCGCAATGAGAATGTGCCCGCGAAGCGGGCATATTTTTTATAGAGCAAAGATTAATAACCTGTCCTCGAACTCGTCTCCCATTCTCCGGTCTACCCTACCTTGAAAAATGGCTCAAATTCAACCCTGTTAATTGAGCTTAATTAAAGCATAATTAATAATGAGGATTCTTTCATATACCTGAAGTACAAAACCTAAAAAATCAAGTGTAAAGGGTATGGGAATATGTTTTCGAGTAGTATTTACTGTTACTTATCTTATCTAGGAAAACGTTTACTGTTACAAAATGCGAACAATGAACCTGAATCTCACAACCGTTACCAGTAAAATGATGTGATGAAGTGCGATGGAGTGACCATGTTAAACCGGGTTCTAGTGTCAAGTTTTTTCTTTGTCGAGACCCCTCCAAGAACGCGACTCGAGGTCGCGATCGTCGAATTAATCCGCCATTAATATCGTTCTGGCCGTCGTTGTATCGAAAGGTGACAAAGTGTGTAAGCTTTTTCTAAACAAGGTTCCAGGGTGCTTTATAAATTACCGTCTCCTGTCTCCTTCGTTTAACATGGCCCATATATGCATGTACGATGAGGTGATTAATGCAGAGGAGGGTTCGAATTTCGTCGATTTATCAAATTAAGGGTGGAAGTACAAGATAAAACTCGAACTCATGAAAAAGTCCGGATTCGTACCCTCTGTAGATTCTCGGATGAGAAATGACCGGATGGAGGCACTAACACTTTCCTCGTCGGAAATCCGAATGGCTGTTGACCGCTGTCCGGTTTTCTGAGATTTGCAGCCTTTGAAAAATGATGGTCATGGCTTATCTGTATCGACGGAGTCTGGCAGTTCAAGAGGCGAGTCTTGTCCAAAGGGTTTCAAATCATCAGAGCGTAGAATGCGTTACATATGAGTTTAGTCACTGGAAACTGGTAAGTTCCAAGGAGTATCTTAGGAAATGCTTAGCAGTGCTGACGAAAAAGTGCTAAAATATCAAGAGAAAGCAATTTGTAAACGTGAAAAGTTGTCGAATTAATCATACACTCACTTTAGTTTTTTCTCTGGAACATACTGATATGTTTTATGCAAACATTTGAATTCTCCATGCAAGCTTGCGTCCCAATCAAGATTAGCTATCATATTGTCGGAAGTTCGCAGTGTTACTTCTGAAGATACATATATGTATCAATTAATTGGTATACCTTAAATGCTGCTACTGATAATTAGTAGAAATTCAGTGATTAAATTAGTAAAAAGATGAATTACTAATTGGATCAGTTATCTAGAAGAATGGACCCCAGTCGTGGAACTACAGTCTCTGGCCATATTATTGGACCAAAGCTGAAAAAAGTAGTGATTTACATTGGACTGTAGCATTTTTTTTTTGGACCGTCACGTTTTTAGCTTTCAACATGCCGGCAACGTGGCTAACTGTAGTTGGCGAAAAATAAAAATTATATTATTGACACAAATCTCCAAAATGTTATAAAATTTTTATCAAAAAATGTTAAAGCATCAACAAGAAACTTAATTTACGCGATTTTGAAACACTATTACTTGTTTAATTATGAGGAACTATGTATTGTACACATTTATTTGTTTTTCTACGTTTTGTTGTAAACACCGATGCCATATAAGTTCAAACGTGATAAGTCTTTTTAAAATTACAGAAAATGTTACCATAAGTATGAAAATACAAGTACTGTTAAGGCATGCCAGCGGCTTTACAATACAACAACAAAAATATCGTGAAATACTTATTTCTTAGCTTTGGTCTAATAATATGGCCAGGGACTGTACTAATTGAAGGGTCGGATGCAATAACCACCTTGGCGCTCGAACACGCGGAGAAGTTTTGTCCGGGGAGCAAATTATAAAAATTGTTCAAATTTGAGTTTTTGTTATCTATGACTGATTCAGTTCATTTATATCTTACTATTGAAAATTAACCAAAGTTTATATTAGGGTGCTCCAAAAAATCGACTTTCGATTCTTCGGGATCGATCCCCCTTAATTTATTCGTTTTCCAAGAAAAGAATTTCAGTATTTTTTTCAACTCGTTCAACATAAGGCCGTGCCCCCGGGATTTTGAAATTTACATAAGGTTTTATATGGGAAAAGGTCGGATTTAGAAAAAATATAAAAAATAAGTGCTTGTTATTAACTTCTTGTAAATCAAAGTCTACTTACTTCTTGAAGAATATTTAAGGGATAATTTCCACCGAATAAATTTCATTAATAATTATTTTTATTCGATAAGCGACAAGTTTATAAGTATTTATAAACTATTTTTATTTTTCTAAACAAGCATTTGTTCCAACTATTTTTTCCTCCAGTCAATCGTGAAAAGTTACTATTTTTACCTTTTTTCCTTTTAAATGAGTTTTTCTTGCATGATACGGAGAGGATACGATGTGGATACTATAAGGATACGCTGTAGCGTATCCGCACCGTGCGTTCGGTCCGCCAGGGAGTAAACGCGTCTGAAGCTTTTAAATTGAATTATGGAAGATTCTTCAACTCTTAAAGATGAAATTAAGACCGGTCTATCGTGGATTTATCTATTAAACAAGGGTGAAGTGATAGAAAATAAATATATATATATATATATATATATATATATAAACGTAATATTCCGGTAGAAGAAGGTGAATCCATCGATGAATTACGAAAAAAATTGAGCTTTTATATTAAAAATCAGAGTGTCGTGAAAGATATAGGTAATACGGGAGTGAAAAATAAAATTAGTGATTCACTTGAAAATAAAATCAAAATGGAGATCTCGTCTAAACTTGACTTTGACCATAAAATTGATGACTGGGAAACGTTTGTGGAAAGATTGGAATAATACTTTATAGCTAATGACATAGATAATGATACAAAAAAACGCGCAGTCCTCTTGAGTAAAGTGAACGCAGAAACGTACGCGCTCATCCGTAAAATCAGTGCACTGAATAAACCAGCCGACGTGGAGTTTAAAAACTTAGTTTTATTAGTGCAAACTTACTTCAAACCTAAAACATCACATTCGGTGTATAGATCAAGGTTCCGTAAACGTGTTCAAGAGCAATCAGAGTCCGTCTCAGAGTTTATTGCCTCATTGAAAGACTTGGCAAACAATTGCAAATTTACAAATCTTGAGGACCAGATGTTGGATCAACTGGTTACTGGAGCAATTAGGAAAGACATAAAGATCGAAATATTAAAAATTGAAGAACCAACGTTGGATGAAGCAATAAAAACCGCGTTGGCAGCGGAAGCAGCATAGAAAGGTGCTAGAAAAATTGACCAGCATAACTCGAAGGAAGATAGCAGTGCCACAGACTTACATCGTGTTGGTAAGCCACAACATTGGAGGTGAAGAAGCAGAGGTCAATCTAAATATCAACAACAACGAGAAAATTCAAGAACACCTGCAGGGGAAGAAAATCGAAGAAGACAATCACCGACATCATCAGGGTATACGAGAAATTGCTGTTGTTGTGGTAAGCCAAACCATTTTGCTAAGAATTGTAGACATCGTCACTCTTATTGTAATATCTGTAAACGTAAAGGTCACTTAGCGCCTGTTTGTCACGATAGAGATAAAAATAAAAGTAATAAAGATAACAATAATGATAAATCGAGAGTAGGATATATGTATGAAAGCATTGTAAATACAGATTCCAATGATAGTAGTGATGAGAACTATGAGGATAGTATTACAGACGAATTAAATAAAATGTTCATGAAAAGTAAAGATACATTTAATTTACATTCTAGTAGAGATTATGTGTCGGGTAAAGAACAAATTGAGCCACAGTATTTAAATATTATTGTGGAAAATAAGAAATTAAAAATGGAAGTAGATACAGGCTCTGCAGTATCTATTATCCCTCGAAAATTGAAAGATGAATTATTTCCAAGTTATAAAATGATAAAATCGAATATTAAATGCTTAAATTATGATGACTCTGTAATACAGCCCATAGGAATGATTCAGCGAGTGATAATACAAGGAAATAATATTAAAGCGTATTCTGACTTATATATTGTCGAATCAAATGGTCTCCCAATATTAGGCAGACCATGGCTGAAGGCATTTGCGCTATGGCCACCATATAAATTCTTATCATTGCATGAAATAAAATCAAACGAAGAAAAGAATGAAAAGTTATTTAAAAAAGAATCAAAACAGTTACCAAAATTATTAGACAATTATGCAGATTTATTTACACCAGGTCAAGGTTATTTTAATGAAGGCAAATGAAAACAAAATTGAAAGATGGTGCCAAACCCAAATATCTTCGCGCCAGAAGACCACCTTCAGCATTAAGAGATAAAATAGAAAAAGAATTGCGAAGATTAGAAAGCGAAATGGCCTTTAAGAAAGTTGAAACAAGTGAATGGGCCACGCCCATTGTACCAATATTAAAATCAAACGGTGATGTGAGAATTTGCGTTGATTATAAAATTACAGTTAACCCTCAAATTGTAATTGATTATTATCCATTACCGCATCCGGACCATTTATTAACTTAAATGCAAGGCGGTGAAAAATATACAAAAATTGATTTAAAGGAGACTTTTCGGCAGGTACCTTTAGATGATGAGTCACAGCCGTATTTGACAATAAGCACTCATATAGGCTTATTCCAATATCTAAAACTGCCTTATGGTTTAGCGTCGAATGCAGGTTATTTTCAACGTATAATGGAACAATTGCTTATAGGCATTCCTGGGGTAAAAGTATTTATTGACGATATTGTAATAACGGGAAAAGACGACGCCGAACATTTAGAAAATTCGCGTAAAGTTTTTGATAAGCTCAGAGAAGCAGGCCTTAAAGTGAGAAAAGATAAATGTGAATTTTTACAAGATAGAATTTCATACCTTGGACACATTATAGATAAAAATGGTGTTCATGTGTCAGGAGAAAAATGTAGAGCAATTAAATACTTAAAAATTCCATCAAATCAAAAAGAAGTATCTCCTTTTATTCGAAAAATAACTTACTATGATAAATATATTAAAAATCGCGCAGAAAAACTCAAACTTCTTTATGATTGTCTGACGCAAGAGAAATTTAATTGGACCCCAGAATGTCAAAAAGCATTTGAGACAGGGAAAAATGATTTAATGTCAACAAATGTACTAATGCAATATGATCCAAATTTACCTGTAGTATTATCTTATGACGTTTCACCTACGGGATTAGGGGCCGTTTTAAGCCATAAAACGAAAGACGGCGAGCGACCGATAGCATATGCTTCAAAGTCATTAACAAAGGCTCAAATCGGATATTCTCATATAGATAAGGAAGCTGCTGCAATTGTATTTGGAGTTACCAAATATTACGATTTTCTTTATGGTAGGCATTTTACTATACGAACTGACAATAAGCCATTATCTCGTATACTGGGTCCAAAACAAGGTATTCCTTTAATAGCTGCTAATCGTTTGCAACGTTGGGCTTATTTTTTGTCAGCATTCAATTATGAAATTGATTGTTTTCGACCCAAAGATAATGCAAGCGCAGACAGCTTATCTAGATCGCCATTGCCGGAAACAGAGCCTGAAGCAAAAGTTGATAATGAAATTAGAGATTATACGTATTTGCACTACGTTGTACGAAACGAATTTTCATGCATTGATTATAAAACTGTAGCACGTGAAACCTCAAAAGATAAGATATTAGCGATTGTGAAACGTTTCGTAGAAGAAGGATGGCCAGAGAAAAATAAAAACTGGCCAGAGCAAATGTAAAAATTTGCTTCGCGTAAAGATGAATTGTCGTTGGAAAGAGACTGCATCATGTGGGGATGTCGTGTAATTATACCCGACAGGCTAGAAGCGAATGTTATAAATGAACTATATACGTGTCATTTCGATATAGTCAAAATGAAGAGCGCGGCCAGATCATTTGTGTGGTGGCCGCGTATAGATAACGACATAGAATTGGTAGCAAAACAATGTAAATATTGCGTAGAAGTTAAAGATGATCCTATCAAGACGCAAACGACTCCATGGCGTTGGCCAGATGGACCCCGTCAATAAATTCGAAGAATTATTTTCAGCTCAAGGTTTACCGCACCATTTGGTTGCAGATTCAGGATCACAATTTACTAGCAAAGAATTTGAAAAATTTCTTAAACATAATGGGATTAAGCACACGTTCACGGCACCAAAAAAAAACAGCGATAAATGGGGCGGCGGAAAACTTTATTAAGACTTTTACAATAAAAATAAAAGCAATGAACAATAGTGGCATCAATGTTAAAAGTGCAGTCAGAACATTTCTTCTCTCCTATAGAACTGTAAAGCACTCGTTAACCGGCGAAACTCCGTCCAAATTACATATCAATCGAGAACTAAGAACGGCTATGCATCTCTTACGTCCTGATAGGCGAAGCTTAGTAGAAGTTAGGCAGGAAAAACAGCTCTCTCAATAAAAAATTCAGGAACGTAAACTTTAAAGTCGGAGACACTGTTATGGCAACAAATTTCAGTATTTATGGCCTACCCTGGTCTGAAGCAACAATTGAAAAAGTGCTGTCACCTAAAACGTACCAAATAGAGTTTACAAACGACAATGTGAGTCAAAAACGTCATGTAGATCAATTAGCTTCCTGGAAACCTTCTTCAATAATTGAGGAGAGAGAGGAGTAAGATGTTGTAGTTGGGAAAGCATTGGGAAAATCTACGCGTGACCAAAAAAAAGTTGTTCGTTTCCAGGCAGGCTCATAACTTTGTATATAGTAGGATATAGTAGAATAAGAATCAGAAGAAGTTGTACAAACTACTAATTAAGAAGCATTATAAAAAAGGGAAGGATTGTGGTATATGTATACGCAAGAGTACTTGACTTGAGTCCTATCTGTATTGTCAGCACAGCTTGTAATCGGCAGTTGTACACAAGACTCTGTGAAATAAACATACTTTTCCACAAAGCTGTATTGGAGTATTGGAGTGATACGTACAGTTTTGATGTTCAGAACCAATTATGCATTTTTGTATAAAAAAGCACTTAAAACTAGGCCAATTTATGAGATAGATAAATAAAGAGAGGCAACACCACGCTGGAAACACCAGTTCCCGTTAGATCACTGAAGTTAAGCATGTTGGGCGCGGTTAGTACTTGGATGGGTGACCGTTCGATACTACTGCGTTGCTGTTGGCGGTCGTGGGTGTGGTGAGCCCACACTTGTAGTTATTTACCACAAGAAACTATCCACCTAGAAACACTACACGAATCGGGTAGTGTCACGCTTACCCCTAGAGGCTCGCCGAAAGGGAAATGGCTTAATGGTATAAAAAAAAAAAAGTAAGGTTTTATAGTTGTTTTTATGCAAGTTAAACTCTGGAATCCGTCGAACTTCTAACATTTTTTCACTATTTTTAACCCATGCTTGAGCAAGGGAACCTTTTTTCTTGCGGGACATGATATTTCATTTTTCCACTTATGGAGTTTTTTTCGAGTGAACATTTATGGGCTTTGAACAACCTCTAAAAAGCAATTGATTTTAAAATGAAAAAATACGTCCTTACTTTTTTGTGTTCGAATAAATCTGGCGGGTGAGACCAAGAAAATTTGAAGAAAAACATGTGAACCACGCAAATAAATAAACCTTGAGATTTGTCTAACCAATGACGAAGACAAATATGTAACCAGTCATTATACATCGCCACATGAACAACAGTAAAACACTGATAACAAATATTTTAAAAAATTGCTTTCCCAGTTTACTTTTTGTCAAATCATAAAAAAATACATAAAATAAATACACGATTTTTTCAAATCAGAGACAGATAAGTAACTAGAAAAAAATGAATACCTACCAGGTAGGCACGTTAGTTAATAGTCATTAGGACGTTCAAAGGACATCAGATGTCTCTATACCCACTGGAAGACTCAAAGAAGCTTAATGAGATGAAACTATTGAAAAGTAAATTCAAAATAGTACATTGTGTATCGAGAGCGTAAAGAAGGCTATTTTGAAGAGTCAAAATAGTCGTACACCCTTGGCACACACTGTACTGTATTTGCATGTTTAGCGGGCGTAAAGTTTCATGTCAGCCCGGCAGCGAAGTGCGCATGTCCGAACGGCACTGGGCTGGAAGCGGCCACATTACGCCTGCTTCACGTGCATGCAATGGCGCGTTTTTAAGGGGGTTGAACAAAAAGAGATTTTCATATATCTTTAATAATTTGAAAGGAATAAATTCATCAAAATAATATTTGAAATATTTTTTAACTAACTTTAAGAAAGTTAATACGCTCCGTTCCACCAAGTGACATCTGTGCACGTTTATGTCCTTACGTTATTGTCCTTACGTTATTGTCCTTACGTATTATACGTAGATAAAAAGGATCCCCTCGTATAAACCCTTACGTAAGGATATAAACGTGCACAGTTGGGCAAGTGACATCTGTGCACGTGCACATTTGGGCAAGGGACATCTGTGCACGTACACAGTTGGGCAAGGGACATCTGTGCACGTGTACAGTTAGGACAGTGGCATCTGTACACGTTAAAGTGCGCAGGAGTCCATCTGTGCACGTTTAAATTTCGTCGTGTACAGTTTTCCAAGTACCATATGTGCACGTGCACAGTTTTCACTTGAACAACTGTGCACGTCAGACATGCACAGTTGTAATTTGGACAACTGTGCACATGCACAGATGGTACTTGGACAACTGTGCACGTCGAAATTTAGACGTGCACAGATGGCACGTGCACATTTGTCCGTCTGGTCATCGACGTGCACAGTTGGGCACGTGCAAAGTTGCTACTTGCAATGTTGACCCCATCCCATTCAAAACAATCTCTAAAACTCTGGGTAAACTAAAGAAAGCTTGAAGGACTTCTCTCAGTGGTAAAAATTTAGATTTTACTGCAACTTTTTCCTTAGACATGCGTCCGTCAACAAATTTATCATCCATTGTATCTCCTACTTGATTTTCGGCTTTGATGAAGCAACTAGTATTATTAAAAAGTTTGAAGCGTTTATATTCGGTTGAAAATAGATCAAGAGTTTCAATTATCTTGTCCAAATTATTGGCAATGGTATTGTTTTCTTCAGGTACTGGAACATTTTTTAAAGTATTGTCATACGTAGATTTCACAGTTGATATAATTTCTTGAAGTAAATCTTTAGTATCATTCAACATTTCTTGAGCATGTATTCTTGTCAAGTTAGGAGCAGCATATAACTTCCCAAAGAAAATTAAGAACATAATTTTTGCTCTATCGGATTCAATGATGTTTTGACTTTATTACTCTCGTCGCCTAAAGGGGTGTCATCTATAAGGGCAGAAACTTCATTATTTAAGTTATTATTAGACTGTACGTATTTATCTTCAGCTTCACTATACCTTCGTTTTTTTGTTTGCGCACAATTGTTAATCTCACATTTAAGAATGGAACTAAAATGTCTCCTAGACTGCTGCCAAGAGCCAAAATCTCTGTAGCAATATTCTTCTTGGCATCTAAAGGTTCGCGAATTCAAATCACAGTGAACCATTTCAAAATATAATTGTAAGCCCACCACACTGGGTAACAGAGTTTTACATTCTGTGCAACGAGGCATTTTACTGTAATCCGATTTGAATATTTCAAATATATAATTCCAATTCATTGAGTTAAAACACAATAGAAGATACATACGATAACGTGAAGTAAAAATCCTTCAAATACTTCCTTTCGGTTTGGCCGCCACTTTTTTTTGTACTTCCAGTTGATAGTAGCTGGTTCAAAAAATTCCGTCAATCCCAACGGAATATCGACATTATTCTCGCCTAAAAATAGCGCATCTTGCTGGTGATTAGAAAAAATGCTTCAATATCAATTTACAGTTTCATTATAAATATACCCCTTATGTACATACCAGTAATATGGCAAATATTGCTAAATATTGAGAAATTGTTCTTTTTTCTATTTAAAAAATTTCAAATTTTATGTGTTATAAACGGAATATTTTAGACTAAAACGATATATTTGAATAGGCTTTGAAATTTAATAAAATCGTTTCATTATGATTCTATTAATTTTAAATTGTTTTAAAATTGGAAGTAGCTTATAAATTTTTCATTGAACGTTTCAATTTGTTTAACTTCTAAAGCTTTCGAATTGAAACTATTCAATTCCCAGAGTTGATTTCTGTACATTGTTTATAATTTTGAACAGATTCAGAATCGTCTTTTAAAATCAACTTTTGTTCAATTTTTAACACTCAAACTGCAGTTTGGTTTTAAAAATAAGTCATTTATTTTGAATCATTAATTTATATTTAGAGTTTATCATCTTAAAATGTTTTCGGACAAAATTTTCAAATTGAAGGGCATTTAATTTTTAATTTTTCAGGTCCTTAAAACTGCAATTTGAAGTTTAATAAATAGAACATATGCGCTTAAAAATGAAGACCTGAAATACAATTTTGTTGAAGTTAAAGCTTTCACAATTACGCATAGTAAGCAGTATATCATAACGATACATAAAATTTGTGATAATTTAAGTGATTGAATAGATTTTTTTCTACTCATTTTTTTTAGATTCCGGTAAAAAAATTAATTTATTGTCATTTCTTCATTTCTCGGTTTTACAATTCAGTGGCCATCCTGCATTAGCATTTAAAATAATGCTATTGCTAAAAAAGCTTTCACCACTAGTGATTAGTAATTTTTATAGTTTATATCATACGAAATAATTTTGAGAAATTGTATAACTTACGTACGGGAATTTCACTAGGAAAAACTTGCTGTATTTCTGCGGCCAATTCCGAAAATCAATGTGGTGAGATTCTGAAAAGTGTACTTACATTAAAGTATTTTTAATACTCATTTTTTTGCATATTCTTCAAATCCCCAATACCCAAAACTAAAATGAGTCTGCTTTTCAAAAAAGTATTTTTTAATTTATAACTTGAAAATAAATTTAAACATACCTTCCTTGAGAAACTTCTTTCAATTCCAAAGGGACCAACGCAACAGTTCAGTCACTTGTCCTTGATTTACAGAATTCAGTTCATTGTGAGTCTCATAATACTGAATAATGATATCACGTATAACTTAATTTGTCTCTAGGGCAGCAGTCACGGACTAGAAGATAAAAATTCAGTAATAATGTTATTCTGAATTTTCAAATCTGTCAGTCTGGCTTTATTTTACAATCAAGACATTTAAAGTAAAACTTACATTTATAACGTACGGTCTTATGGCTACAATCTCACAAAGTGGAGCATGTTCTCGTGGTTCACCTTCTATTTCGAGTTGAATTTCTTGTGGGTCTTCAATTTGTTCTCTAAGTTCAAGCAGTCTTTCAGTTTGAATTTCCTCTGGTAGATCAATTTGTTCTCTTATTTGATCAACCTCCGCTGGTCGAACAATTTTTCCTTGGCTTTCAGTGTTCTCTGGTCTTTCCTGGAGATTTTACTCTCCTTCCACCAGTGCGTCTTTGGGCCTCAACCGTTCTTTTAAAAAAGTTTTCAACCGTATCAACAATTTTCCTCTTCCCAATAGGAAATGACAGACTTGGGCCGATGCTTATAACTGGCGCGGTCGCGCGCCAAGAGCAATGTTCCAACACTTGGCTAGCCAATCCTGGCGAAGTACGGATGTTGACACTGGATCTGCACTGTGCCTAATCTAAGTTCCAATATCGAAAAACCAGTATCGACCCAATACGGAGTCTGTGCAGTATCAAACAAGAATCAACCCTGGTTCCACGGGCTAATGCTAACTTCAAGTCCAAGGGTGACACGACAATGGCACAGTCTAGGGCACAGAAGTGACTGTAACAAATAGTAAACCACTGTCTAACGGATATGCGCCGGATCTTGGCAGGGTACTGGCACGATACTGGTGTCGTACAAATTTTAACAAATGGTGAACTGTTGACCGATGTTTTTTGCCAGATCTCAAAGGAGTACTGGCATGATACTGGTGTCGTAAAGGCTTTAAAAGCGGCAAACTATTGTCTCACGAATTTTTGTCGGGACCGAGCGGAGTAATGGCACGATACTGGTGTCCTACAAATTTTAACAAAAGGCAAGCTGTTGTCCCATGATTTTTTACCGGATCTCGGTTGAGTACTGGCATGATACTTGTGTGGTAGAGACTTCAAGAAACAGCAAACTATTGTCTCACGACCTTTTGTCGGATTTAGGCGGAGTACTGGCATGACACTGGTGTCGCACAGATTTTAACATATGGCAAACTGTTGTCCCATGTCTTTTTGCCGGATCTCGGTGGAGTACTGGCATGGTACTGGTATAGAACAGACTATAAGAAACGGCATAAATAATAAATTGCGGACGTCACTTTTCAGTCCGCGAAATGTAGAGATTCAGCCCCGCTTCATAGGCATCGAAAAGGGGTGCACTCGTGCATGAGTCATAAAAAATAATTAAAATAACACCAATTCTTAAAGAATAGGTGTTGCTTTAAGTGTGTGGAACGTTTTTCCTTTTTTAATGCTCCTCGGGGATTTACAGAGATACATTTTTTTAATATTGAACAGCAACAACATTTTGTATATGAACT
Source organism: Andricus quercusramuli (assembly GCA_932178445.1). Taxonomy (NCBI): domain Eukaryota; kingdom Metazoa; phylum Arthropoda; class Insecta; order Hymenoptera; family Cynipidae; genus Andricus; species Andricus quercusramuli. Next base: position 99,209 of record CAKNXH010059991.1, on the reverse strand, counting down.
TTTTTGTCATTTAGAATGTTTACACCTTCAAAATGAAAATGCCATTTATTTTTTTGTCTACGAATTAAAATATGTAGAAATATGTATTTAGTTGTTGTATTTCACAAATTAAACTTATTTTAATTTACACACATTTTTTTTAATCCGGTAAAATGCCTCATCATGTCTGAAAGCAAAGCTGGAAAAACTGCAAGCAAAACTATTTTTACAATTAGGCGTCATTACAAAATGTTGTAACGATTTCGGTATTTTGGATAACGTAACCTAAATCATAGCCCAAAGAATATGTATGCAATATTTGGTGCCGATTAGTCAAAAACTGTGGCGGTGCCCCCCCAACCCCGCGCCCGGGGGGGGGGGGGGGGGCCGAGTGCGGGGGTGGGGGG
>CAKNXH010059991.1:84052-98723 GCA_932178445.1 Andricus quercusramuli | reverse complement strand
GATTAGTCAAAAACTGTGGCGGTGCCCCCCCAACCCCGCTCCCTATCTACCCCCCCCCCCCCCCCAATACTCTGACGACCTGTCCGGGAGCCCAAAGAATATGTATGCGAAATTTGGTGCCGAATGGTTAACAACTGTGGATTTGTATAAGCATCCAAACCCGAAGAAAGAAAATCCCTAATTTTATTTATTTTATTTTTATTTTAAATGCTTCTGGTTATTACTTGAAGTTTCCCATGTAAAATGCATGAGAAAAAATCACTTTTTTGAGTTTTTGTAATAATTTTTTATGGTTCGAAAAAATGTGACGGAAAAATATAGAGGCTTGTAGATAATTATCCAACGAAGAACTGCATGTATCGGACATATGGGTTTGACACCCCAAACACACCCCTACGACTCCCTGAAAACTACCCTCAAAACCAAAAATATCAATTCTTCATAAAAACGATCTTTTGATCGGGTTGCCGTAGGAACCATCTTTAGTGTTTAATGTACACGTGTATTCAAGTCGATCTGTAGATGGAGGCGTCGAAGAACATACGCCATGGCATGGTGCATGCCCAGCGCCCGAGAGTCTGACCTCTGAAGTTCGTGCATACGATTACAATATACGTTTAATGTTTGTCTATTGTTTACATGGTTTCTCGCATCATGTGCATCTTCTCGGCGTGAGTTTTTAATTATTTCTCGAAAACGAAGGCGATGCTATTTTGATATTTACAGGGCTTACAGAAAAGATTGTCAGCTAACTATAAAAAAATTAAAGAAATACATCTCAATATAATTAATAACACCAAAGGTATGGAAGTTAAAAAAAATGGACTAAAATTTTTAATTAGGAGTACTCCCTAAGTTTTTTGGTGTGTTGTTCCAAAAGCATCGAACCTCCGAGTTTTTGTATACTAGGTACACTTATATATTTTGACGCGCTGATTACAAATATGTCACTGAAAATTGGGTCAAATTTTATTTTCATGGGGAAAACCATAAAAAACCAACAAAATCATGGCTTTTTCCCGTTTGTTCCCATAAATAATGGAAATTTCGAAAAATATTCCTAACAAAACTTGTAGATCTCATCGATATGCTCATTTTATTCTATTATAATTTCAAGCCTATGAGTAACAGTTTCCGGGATATTCGAAGTTAAAAATGGAAAATCATTAACGTTCCATATTTCCTAAAAAATAAAAAAATAAAAATTGATTGGCCAATCAAGTTCGACCAGTTCCCACCATGGGGCGCTCTGGCCAATCACAGGCACACACGATTGAAACCCGAAAAATCTTTTAATTTTTTATTATAATGAATCATCGTGAAATTATTATATCTATTATTGAAGAACCCTACGGGGAGAGTTTTCTTGCTAAAACTAACACTTTTAGTAAGCGCAGGTCTTCCCAAGCTAGGCTACTAACATCTTTATCTTTCTTAAAACGGTGTATGGATAGAAACATCTTCACAAATTTCTTACAGTTCAGAAACCATTTTGGAACATCTAAATCCAAATCAATTCTACATAAAACAAGTTTGCTTCTCTTGAAAGAAAGAATACAACATACCAAATTTGCCTTGCACACTACCTCCAATAAACTATTGAAACTTGACCTTTTCCTATCAAACACTCTCAGAGTTGAGATTTGGTCCACATTGGACAGCATATCATTTGACCAATCCCAACGGATTAAAGATTTTTGCACTAAAAAACAAAAAATAAAATGTGACAAATTACTTCCAGTAAGGCACGCACCATTAACTAACACAGTGAAAAACATCTCTAACCATCCTCTCAGCAATAAAATGATTTCAGCCTCGTCTAAAGTATATAATTTTGCAGTCGCTCCCTCCAAAATCTCGAAAGAAGAAATCATCAGTAATTTAGAATCTACAATATGTACGCTTCCACCCGAAAAAACGAATGACATACGATGTAGGACGGCCAACATTTTACGCGAAGCCCAACTTCCCTCCTCAAACTTAACAAAACAAGAAAAAACAGCTATTAAAGTACTGAATCAGAATAAAGACATCATAATATTACCCGCAGACAAAGGCAACACGACAGTAATAATGAATAAAGAAGACTATAACAACAAAATCATGGAACTTCTTACTGACGATACATATAAAAAACTTGAAAAAGACACTACAGAAACAATAGTTACCTTTCTTGGACGTACTACTTTACCAAAGATCCGATAACACATTAGGACATAAAGTTTACAGAAAACTCACGCATACAAACAGATACCTGCATGTATCCTCCCACCACCACCCATCTCAAAAGCAATCGGCCATCAACTCCCTTGTATATAGAGCTGTTTCCATAACAGATAAAGAAAACTTAGAAAAGGAATTACAAAATGTTAAACAAATCTTAATACAAAACGATTACATAAACAAACAAATTAATAAAGCAATACGAAGATACACTCAAAAAAACAAGTCAACACAACCTACTAAAGAAAGAGAGAGAAAAACGGCCAACATCCTACATAGGCCAACTTCTAAACAACCCTACGGATGAAAAGGGACCTTTCAGTGATCCGGGAGTATATAAAATCCCTTGTTCTTGTGGCAAAGTCTATATTGGAGAAATCTGGAGCGCGGTAAGTCAACGTCATCGCAAAAACGTACAATATTTTCCCAAGAAAACATAGAGAAGCTATCGAAATCTAAAAGCACTCTAATATCGTCAATAGGGACAATGGATATCATAGCAATCCGATTTGGCTTTCCGTCCTCCCGGGTTTAAAAAAAATTGATTGGGCAATCAAGTTTGACCCATCCCCACCATGGGGCGCTCTGGCCAATTACAGGCATCGTAGAGAATACATATGTGAGAACAACATAACCTGAAACTTCAGTTTCAACTGCAATGTTCACGGAACGTCGGCAACATTCATAGTTTCACACACGATTGAAACCCGAAAATCTTTAAATTTTTAATTAAAGTTTATTATTATACTGTTACCTATCACAGAGGTGCCCTCCTGCACTCCATTAAACGTTGGAAACCTATGTGATATATACTATTTTTGTGACCAGTCACAGGAATGCCTTCACCGCGCCCCGCTCCTGAAACGTTGGAAAGGGAAACCTATTCGACCTACCCTATTTGGTAGGTATTCACTTGTCCGAAATTTCATTTCACCTAAAACTCATTTTGCCAATTGAAATTGGCAAGCTGAAGCCCATCTATCAATTGCTTCGAAGGCGGCTAGTAATCTAGTGATTTTTTTCGGCAAAATGAGTTTTAGGGAAAATGAAATTTTGGACAAGTGAATACCTACCCCCTATTTGTGTGACCAGTCATAGGGCTGCGTTCTCTTGTTTGTAATTTTCCATCTTCAACTTCAAATATCACGAAAACTGTTACTCATACACGGAAAAAATAAGTTATCGAAACTTTACTTGACTAGTCAACCATTCTAGGATAGGCCACTTTTTTTTAGAATCTCGTATAATTTTGATTAAAGTACCACAGAATTCATCGAAAAAGTGAAAAAAGTCATCAAATTATTGGAAGAAAATCTATGAACATCAGTTTTTGAATTCATATTCAGCAGATTTTGACAAAGTTCTAGACAAGCATTCAATTTCTCATAAAAAGTCCTCCAGATTCCACAAGATTTGGAATACAATAACTCTAGCACAAAAACGAATAACTGATTTATAAGTTGTCGAAGAATTCGTTGACTGTCTTCTACATATCTATATATTCACAATGTACAGTCACATTGGATGCTTGTATTAACACGTAGTGACGCTCAGGTGAAGTGGTATATGTATAAGTCTGAATGGAGTCGCGGTCACCGGCAATGAAAAAATGAGCGCGGATTTAAATTTGGCTCTTCACTGAGATTTTTGCAAAATATTCAATGTGTTAAGTTAGCCGTGGGGTCTAGTTGTTAGGGATAAGTTGCGTTCGATAGGTGCTAGGTAGTTCGAATCCCGCCGCAAAATTTGTTTCGATTTTTCATAGGTTCGTGTGTATCTGTAAAAATAAATATAACTTAAGCGTGAGTCTATGTGAATGACAATATAGCCAATATAACCGCGAAATATATATTTTTTTAACTTGGCTATACTGTTTTCTACAAACTCGTTAGGAGTCAGCAGCACGCGATTAAGGAGATCCTTGAAAAAATTTAATATAAACCTTTTTTTCAAAAATAACCACACTTTAGAAAAATTGTTGAGTAACAAAAAAGATTCTGAAACAATAGAAAATCTGTCTGGTGTGGCTTATTTAATAAAATGCACTGGATGTAATAAACACTACATAGGTGAAACTAGCAGGAGATTGAAAAGTAGAATTTATGAACATAAAAGAGATTGTAGAATTGGTAATTTAAACACAGGTTTGTCACAACATTAATGGGAATTTAATCATGTTTTTGATTTTGTTAATGTTAAAATCTTGGCTAGAGAAAATAATACTTTTAAAAGACGTATTATTGAATCAATTTTTATTAATAAACATATCAAAACTTCAATAAATTTAAAAACTGAAATATTGAATATAAACCAAATTTATCAAAGCATTTTGCATTAACTTTTTTTATAAAAAATTCTTTTTACTTAATCTAATTTTCATTCAATTTTACTCTCAAGCTTTGGCGCGCCTTTTCATCAGAGGTTTATTAAAGTTTTCACCTCTATAATTACGACTTTTCATAACAGTCAGTTTTGTATCGTCCGTCTGTAAACATCGTTTCAATTATGTGACACGTTCAAAAATTATTGGAGCCTTTCCAATAATCTTGAGGCTTCAATTAGAAGAAATTTTTATTCTTTTCATTCTTTTTGAACATTTTTTAATGACGATTTTGTTATATAAAATATTACATTACTCTATGACTCAGGTATGTTTTAATTTTTAATTTTTGTTAAAACCAATATCCTTTTTACGACACTAATTATGCGACCTTTACGCTCATAAATATTATATTAGTTTATTAAATTATAGATACGTGTATCGACTCTTGAAAAAGACCCGCAGTGTTGGTCGAAACGTTGAGAATTTGTAAAGAAATAAATGTTTTATACATGTTATTTCGGATGATTTTATTTTTTGACTATATAATTGACCGTAAGACCGAACATATTTGCTGAAAATTACTTCTTAATGGGTATATAGACTGTCGGTACAGCTCGCTTTTTTCGGGAAAAAATCTATTTTTCATGTAACAATGAAAATAAGAAAAATTACTTTTTTGTGGTACAGTGTTCTACTATTAAGCAAAACATGTAGCAGGTAAAGCAGTTAGCGTGCTAAGAATTCTTTTGCGCGACCCTAGCGGAGGAGGGAGAAACTACTATACATTCAGGGACGAACACACCGTATACGAAAACTAGGGGCCCCTACCCAAAGGAGTGGGCAGTGATGGGTAAATAAAATACTCGTGGTAATTTACTTGGTTTTCTATAGTAATTTACCTGGTATTTTACGTCATCAGTTTTCTACATGATGTAAATTACGTCTTGTTCTCTATATGAGGGCGCCACCTCTGAGGCGGGAAATTGGAACCTCGAATCAGACAGCCAATCAGAAGTTTTCTACATGTATTTTACATATTCCAGGTATTTTACGTACTCGGAGAAAATTTTTAGTTAACCGAGTAGGCTAAATAGCTCGGTTAAAGACATATTATTTAAAAAGAATCAATAAATTGTTGAAAGTAATCATGTGCTTGTTGCTATTCACAACCGAGCTGAAACGCTTAAAGTCAAATGGTAGAAAATAACACATTAAATGGTTGTCGGAACCAAGTTTAACTCTGCAAAATTTGATGGAGTAGTTCTTTGTTAAAATGAAACGAATTTTTCAGTTACAAGTAAACAAGTGCTTTGCATTACATTTTAACCAAGCTGCAGATAGTAGTTATATTTTCACAAGTAAACTAGTCTCTTTTTACACAATCAATAAGCTTGTTAATTTTTCTCAAGCAAGTTAGTAAAAGTAAATCAAGTTAAATTGACAGATTTTAACCGAGTAGTGACAGATTTTAACCGAGTAGAGATTTTAGCACAATTGCGCATGCGTCGGACCAGCAGCCAGCATTACGACGCTAATCCTTGGTTGTGGATTGTGACGCGCCAATTTTTTAGTGCAAAGTGTGAAAAGTGCACTGGACATATGGCAGACGAGGACGTATGCAGTTTGCTACGAGAGTGGGGCCTGTCGCAGTACATAGATCACTTTAAAGCATGCATTTTCCCCAAATTCTATTTGTTAGACTTCCCATTTGACCTAATTTCTATGCAGCTGAATTATTATTCTACCTAATCTCCGTTGCTCGGCTGCATAGAAATTCGGTCAAATGGGAAGTCTAACAAATAGAATTTGGGGAAAATGCATGCGCTATATATATATAATGGTAACCGAGTAGCTTTGCTGCCGTAGCAGTATAGGTCGGCTGCAACAACCAAGTACATTGGTTACGGTAACCGAGTAGGTCAGCTATCGCAACAGACTGAGGTTGGCTACTGTAACCAAGTGTTGCTAATTTTAAACAAAAAATTTTAGCCAATACAACTTGGTTAGATTTTACAACGAAGTTTGCAGGTGCTATATTAGCAGTCTTACTTGGTTACTTTCAGCAGAATTTTGGTTATTTTCAACAGGTTTATTTTCTCAGTGTAGAAACACTCCTTTAGGTATTATAGGTAAAAAAAACTTCCAGTTAGGCGTAACTGCACATCCCTGGTTGACATTATTATTTTTCAATTAACAATATAGGCATTGAAAAAAAACTCTTTCGCCCTTACGAATGCTGATACCAGAAATTCAAAAAAGTGAGGTTATGCACAGTTCTACAGGTCCGCCATCTTGGCACGTAATTTACTAGGTATTTTACCTGTTTTCTACGTAAAATACTTCACTTAGGTATTTTACTTCAAAACCCTCCAGTTACGCGTAACTGCACATCCCTGGGAGTGGGTAAATTCCCAAAAGGTTTGTTGGGTGGCAAACTTACGGCGAAAGAAGTACCTTTTGTACATTAAATGACAATATACAAGCTTTCTGTATAAACGGCAGATTATACAAACGTGTGAGATATCGATAATATTTGTCGCCCAATTTCCTCCGGAAATACCAGATTGATTCGCATTTGACACAAACTGTGCATGTTTGCACAACTCAGGGGCTGTCGCTGCAATAACCGGTTTGATATCTTTGCAATATTTTGAAATCTCTGAAATGTGGTGGACTGTACCCTTTTTGACATGTTTGGAATTTTTTAATTGTTTTACAATCATTAGGAAATGTTTATGAAATTGTAGAAATATTTTTTACATCTTCCGGAAATCTGTTGTATTATTGTAAATTGCTGAAATTATCATGAAGTTCCTAATTAAAAAATTTGACATCGAAAAGAAACGAATTTTTCTGTCGACAAATGTCTGACGAATACATTTCTTTATTACCTTTGATTTAAAGAAATCATACAATGTATCAACTAACTATGAATGTTGTTGAAATTGTCATGTAATTCCTAAATGAAAGGACTGCCATTGAAAAAAAAAAATAATTTTTCTGCCGTCAAATGCCCTTATAATACATTAGGAACTTTCTGATAATTTCAGCAAAATTCCTAGTTTTTCGATTAATCGTATGATTTTTTAAACGAATTTATTATAAGGGCTTTTGTCGGCAGAAAAATTGTTTTTTTTTCAATGGAAGTCCTTTCATTTAGGAATTACATGAAAATTTCAACAACATTCATAATTAGTTGATACATTGTATGATTTTTTCAAACAAAGGTAATAAACGAATGTATTAATCAGCTTTTTTTTCAATGTCAAATTGAATTCAATGTTGAGATAAGTACAGCATAAATCCTCTGCAAAGATTACTGGATTTTCCTCAGAGTTTACAGAATTTTCAGTTACCTGATGAATTAACGGGTATTTTCTGTAATATTTACTGAATTTTTCTGTCAAGTTGACAGAAAACAGCGAAAAGTTTCGGTTTCTGGAAACCGAATATTTTTTTGCGTTAAACAGTTGTTATTCTAATCCAGCATCCCCATATCTCATGAGAAAAGCTTAATTTTTGTAAAAAATCTGCATTTGAATCACTATTCCACGTTTGTCTCATCTTAAAATAGTGATTTCGATATTGTATTCGATATATTATTGCGGTGTTTGAACTATTCTTTATTCCTATATCAGTAATGGCAATGAATGTTGCGTTTTACATGAAGTGAGATGATAACACAATGAAATTAAATATTCCAAAAATTCGATGAGAAAACATTTTTGCAAGTCTTAGTTTTCTATTAGACAGAATATGTACATTTTAAAAATTGTAATTTTAATAATTGTATAATAATACATATCAATTACTAATAATATATTTACTCTGTGAGTTAATGCTTGTAAGCAAAATATTTTTCTCAAGCCCGTTGCAAAATATTAGATATTATCTATAAGAGATTAATTTGAAAAATTTCAAGTAGACATTTATTATCATTTCTTAGCTGGCCCCGTTTTTATCAGAGAAAACGCTTGGCAGAGAGTTTTTCAGAAAAATCTAAGCTGTTCCGTAGCTCACTCCACTAACGCGTGGGCTATATTTAGGTTCTAGGACCGGTTTGAGGTACGTTAGGAAGGGTTCAATTCCCCAGCGAAGGCGATTTTTGAAAGCGTTTGAGCGTGCGATCTATGAGTAAGTCTCTGTGGTTGTATTGTGTATGAATAATCGTAAATGAAGTGCAGTAAGCATATATAACATAATTTTTTCCTTTTCAAATTGAGGGACATTTCACATAATTTTTGTTATCGAAAGTTTCGAGCTAAACTATTTATAAATCGTATATAGAATACGTGTAGTGCATGTATACATATGCATAGATGCATATGTATACAATGCGTTACAATGCGTTACAATGCGAAATCGGCAAAGTTATTCTTCATAGAACACGGTGGTCCTCGATCAACTTTAACCGTGAGTTGATATTACTTGAAATTTTCCTTCGGGATATGATTAAGGACTATTTGCGGAATACTTTTCTTCAATACTTTTAATTCAATTTTTTCGATTTTTATCTTGCAAAACACAAAAAAAAATGTTTTTAAGCTAATAATTTCTACATATTATTTATAAATTAATTCTCTAGATAAAAATGAAAAGGAGCTTGCCTACTCAACATTGTTTTGATTTGTGAAAACAAAAAATTCAGTCACTGAAGCGAATATAAAGTTAAAAATAATACTTTTCGATATAATAATAATGTTAGGAAAATAATATTAGACGCATTAATTTGACAAAGTAATTTATATACTTTTTCGTGTATGTACATTATTATGTTGATGTAAATACACATTGTTCTAATGAACAGATAACTGTACCAATTTAAATAAATTAGATTTATCAAGTGGTCTAGAATTATACAAGTCTATCATCACTATTTTTCATACTACACATGTTGTGAATTATAGTCACAGACTGCTCTTAATAATTTCATTCCATAATCGGGGCTATTTTGAGACACCTTATACCTGGCCCATGTGGTCGAAAAATCATAATGCACTGATTCCATGGCTTGCTCACTATAGAAAGCGAGGCCTTTATTATGTTTACTGCAAAATTCTTTCACATGGAAAAAAACTGCATGCACTTTTGGTGTCACCGAAATGTTTAATGATAAATATGACTCTCTGAAATCATTGATATTCTTTATGTATGTGGGCTTCAAACAATTGGTGAATGTTGAATCAACAACAGCATTAAACTTTTCGAATACGTCGGCATATTTTAAGCAGCCTATGTTACCATTTGAACGCAACAAATCCAGATTATTCAATAATATTTTACAATTGTTCCCATTAAAAGACGGACTTCCATAATGCATTCCACGCTGAACACTGCAACGTTCTGCCCAATCATTGGCTTCTTTCTCGAATTCTTTCAACATGTGCGAGAACAGAGTATTGACAACTCCTAATAATAAATGCAATTCTGGAGGCGGGATTACATCTAATATTAGACTATCCTCATTTGTTTGAATGATCGGCGGATTTATGCAGTTTTTGAAGCTTTTTGCATCATCTCTCTTGCTACCCCCATCATCCCATTCCATGTAATTCGGGAAAATATTACCTACAGTTCTATGTTCGCCAGTGATGTGCAGATTATTTTCATCTGCATAGCACCAACAACATGGAAACATGCTTTAGTGCGACATTATGCCAACAAGAATGTTGGCAAGTTTCAAGAAATTGGTACAGTTATCTGTTCGTTAGAACAATGTGTATTTACATCAACATAATAATGTGTACACACGAAAAAGGATATAAATTACTTTGTCAAATTATTGCGTCTAATATTATTTTCCTAACATTATTATTATATCGAAAAGTATTATTTTTAACTTTATATTCGCTTCAGTGACTCGATTTTTTGTTTTCACAAATCAAAACAATGTTGAGTAGGCAAGCTCCTTTTCATTTTTATCTAGAGAATTAATTTATAAATAATATGTAGATATTATTAGCTTGAAACAATTTTTTTTTTGTGTTTTGCGAGATAAAAATCGAAAAAATTGAATTAAAAAAAAGTGCTCACTCTACGATTTTAATTCTTCTTGGAAAGTATTCCTTAAATAGTTCTTAATCATATCCCGAAGGAAAATTTCAAGTAATATCAACTCAGGGTTAAAGTTGATCGAGGACTACCGTGAGAAGTAAGGCTCACTACAGGAAATAGTAAGTCTTCACGGAGAAAAATTTTATTAGTCTGCTGAAGTTGCAGGATTTTCAGTTAAAATAGGGACAGCATATCTTTTCTGTAATGCTTACCGAATTTTCTGCAGAGTTTACTAAATTTTCCGTAATTTAAAAAATTTACGAAGACTTTACGCAAAATTTACATACTTTTTGATTAAATTTTACAATTCAAGTTGTCAATTTGACATAAAAGTTCAGTAAATATTACAGAAAATACCCGTTAATTCATCAGATAACTGAAAATTCTGCAAACTCTGCCGAAAATCCAGTAATCTTTGCAGAAAATTTATGCTGTACTTATTTCAACATTGAATTCAATTTGACATTGAAAAAGAACTGATTAATACATTTGTTTATTACCTTTGTTTGAAGAACTCATACAATGTATCAACTAATTATGAATGTTGTTGAAATTGCCATGTAATTGCTAAATGAAAGAAAACCTTATTGAAAAAAATCAATTTTTCTGCTGACAAATGCCCTTACAATAAATTCGTTTAAAAAATCATACGATTATTCGAAAAAGTAGGAATTTTGCTGAAATTATCAGAAAGTTCCTAATGTTTTATAAGGGCATTTGACGGCAGAAAAATTATTATTTTTTTCAATGGCAGTCCTTTCATTTAGGAATTACATGACAATTTGAACAGCATTCATAATTAGTTGATACATTGTATGATTTCTTTAAATCAAAGGTAATAAAGAAATGTATTAATCAGACATTTGTCGACAGAAAAATTCGTTTTTTTTTTCGATGTCAAATTTTTTAATTAGGAACTTCATGATAATTTCAGCACTTTACAATGAATACAACAGATTTCCGGAAGATGTAAAAAATATTTCTACAATTTCATAAATATTTTGTAATGGTTGTAAAACAATTAAAAAATTTCAAACATGTCAAAAAGGGTACAGTCCACCACATTTCAGAGATTTCAAAACATTGCAAAGATATCAAACCGGTTATTGCAGCGACAGCCCCTGAGTTGTGCAAACATGCACAGTTTGTGTCAAATGCGAATCAATCTGGTATTTTCGGAGGAAATTGGGCGACAAATATTATCGTTATCTCACACGTTTGTATAATCTGCCGTTTATACAGAAAGCTTGTATATTGTCATTTAATGTACAAAAGGTACTTCTTTCGCCGTAAGTTTGCCACCCAACAAAACTTTTGGGAATTTACCCACTCCTTTGGGTAGGGGCCCCTAGTTTTCGTATACGGTGTGTTCGTCCCTGAATGTATAGTAGTTTCTCCCTCCTCCGCTAGGGTCGCGCAAAAGAATTCTTAGCATGCTAACTGCGTTACCTGCTACATGGTTTGCTTAATAGTAGAACACTGTACCACAAAAAAGTAATTTTTCTTATTTTCATTGTTACATGAAAAATAGATTTTTCTCCGAAAAAAGCGAGCTGTACCGACAGTCTATATACCCTTTAGATCATTTACACAAAAAATCAGACAAAATGGCTTCGCCATGTTATTTTTTTCCGCCAATTTAGGAAGAGGGAAATTAAAATATCATGATAATTTTTTTTTAAATGATAAGTAATATTATGGGGCAGGTCTATCTGGTCAACTCATTTGCTATATTATTGCTAAGTATATATTTTTAATATTTGCAATATTCACCTCGAAGACCTTGTATTACCTGTATTACAAATCATTTGAATATGGTGGCTGGTGGGAGAAAGCAACTTTAGAAAAAGATGCGGGCGCCACCTTGCGGTCGCCGGGAGAAGCGCCATGCCGGTTTCGCACAAACTCAGTCTGTAACGACACATGTCAGAATATAAAAATATTCCCAGGCATGTGCTGCCACCTTTTAATTTAGGAAACCTCAGGTTTCTCTAATAGTGTGTGATACACAGCAAATGAAAATTTCTTTATTCTCGCTTATTTAGAGACGTAAGAAAAATAATGCTAACGTGACTGCATGTCAGAATATAAAAATATTCCCAGACATGTGCTGCCACCTTTTAATTTAGGAAACCTCAGGTTTCTCTAATAGTGTGTGATACACAGCAAATAAAATTTCTTTATTCTCGCTTATTTAGAGACGTAAGAAAAATAATGCTAACGGACTACATGTCAGAATATAAAAATATTCCCAGACATGTGCTGCCACCTTTTAATTTAGGAAACCTCAGGTTTCTCTAATAGTGTGTGATACACAGGAAATACAATTTCTTTATTCTCGCTTCATTCGACTTTCGAATAATCATTTGCAGGTAATATTTATACAAAATTTTATCGAAAAAGGTATTTAGCGTTTCTCACAACCATACAGACCATACACTGAATGTACATCGCTACTACTCTTTTGAATTTTTTCGTATTCCTAGAATAATATTATATTCTTTCAATTATTCTGGATTAATTCATTTGAATTCTTAAGAAAACTTTATTCTTCGAATTAAAAAATTAAGCATTACTCAAGATTAAAACTAACGACCTAATATTAAAAATTACTTCCAATTCTTTGAACACTTGGATTCTTGGAACTCTTTTGAATTCTTTGAATTCTTCGAGTTTTGGATTCCTTTGAATTCTTCCGAATTCTTTCAATTCTGTTGCATTCTGTGAATTCTTTGAATTCTTCTAGATTCTACTGAATTCTTTTTATTAAAAAAAAATTTTAATTCAAAAATTAAATATTACTCAAAATTAAAACTAACGACCTGAGATTAAAAATTCATTTCAATTCTTTGAATACTTTTGGATTTTTTTAATACTTTTGAATTCTTCGAATTCTTTCGAATTCTCATAAATTCTGTGAATACTTTTGCATTCTTTAAATTTTTGGCATTCTTTAAATTCTTTTGCATTCTGCGAATTCTTTTGAATTCTTAAAATCCTTACAGTTCTTTTAAAATCTCCAGAATTCTTTGAGAACTTTTGGACTTTTTCAACTCCTCTAGTTCTGAAATCCTTTGAATTCTTCTGAATTCTTTAAATTTCGTTGAACTCTTTGAATTCTTTTGCATTCTTATAACAATACATTAACAGGGTGGCCGCTGGACCGGGAAACCGGGAAAACCGGGAAATGACCGGGAATTTTTTGGGACCGGGAAAAACCGGGAAATGACCGGGAATTTTTACGGTGACCGGGAATTTTTAAAGTTTTCAACGAAATTCGGTTTTGGGCTTGAAAGTCATCGATCAAGAGATCAAAAAACGGTTCACTAAATGTAAAAGCGTTTACTACTACGAAATATTTCAAATATGTTTTGTATTAAGTCAAATTCAATATTTCTGCTAGTTGAAAAACCGATGATTTTTTTCAATTCGTGCTGAAATTTTATGATATTATAATGTTACTTCCAGAAACACGTACACGCTCTCTCTAAAAGCTTACTTTTTATATTACTTACTTTTTTATTTACTTTAATTTTTATTTTACTTCATTTATACTTTTTTATTTACTTTACTTTTTATTTTACTTTATTTATACATTTTTATTTAAGTTACTAGGGGTTATATTTAAGTAAAAAAAGTATTTCTAACCTTAAGTTAGGGTAAAAATCGCTTTGTTTGTACTGAATCGGTCAGTATTATGTATATGAACAAAGTTTGTGTTATCTTCAACATAAATTAAAGTTGATATTTTCAGAATATTAAACAAACAGATGTTTTGAAACGCTTAAAAGCATGACCGGGAAAATTTTTTGGATGACCGGGAAATGACCGGGAATATTTTTCACCGAAAAAAGCGGCCACCCTGATTAACCAAGTTACACGATTATTGGGACCTTCTTGGTTCTTCGAGTTCCATTGAATTCTTAGAACTGTTTTAAATTGTTCAAATTCCTTATAATTCTTCGAGTCGTTTTGAATTCTGCGAATTCTTTTGAATTCTGCGAATTCTTTTGAATTCTTCGAGTTCCTTTGAATGCTGCAAATTATTTTGAATTCTTTGCATTAAAAATT
>CAKNXH010059991.1:54980-68485 GCA_932178445.1 Andricus quercusramuli | reverse complement strand
ACGATTCAAAATACAGGGAAAAATCTAAAAAATGAATTACAACTTTTAAAAAGTCCTAAAAAATTTTATTTTCACCATTTTTTGATAGGACTTGTCATTTTAGTTTTATTTATCGAAAATACTATGGAAAAATAGAAATTCCATATTTCGAGCCAAACGATTCAAAATACAGGGAAAAATCTAAAAAATGAATTATAACTTTTGAAAAGTCCTAAAAAAATTTGTGTTGCCCATTTTTTGATAGGATTTGTTATTTTGGTTTTCCTTATCGAAAATACTGTGGGAAAATAGAAAATTCAAAATTCAAGCCAAGCGATTCAGAATACAGGCGACAATCTGAAAAATGAATTATAAGTTTTGAAAAATCTTAAAAGATTTTATTTTAACCATTTTTTTATAGAACTTGTCATTTTAGTTTTATTCATCGAAAATACTATGGAAAAACAGAAATTTCAAATTTCGAGCCAAACGATTCAAAATACAGGGAAAAATCTAAAAAATGAATTACAACTTTTGAAAAGTCCTAAAAAAATTTATTTTAACCATTTTTTGATAGGAATTGTCATTATAGTTCTATTTATCGAAAATACTATGGAAGAATAGAAATTCCAAATTTCAAGCCAGACGATTCAAAATACAGGGAAAAATCTAAAAAATGAATTATAACTTTTGAAAAGTCCTACAAAAATTTGTGTTGCCCATTTTTTGATAGGATTTGTTATTTTGGTTTTCCTTATCGAAACTACTGTGGGAAAATAGAAAATCCAAAATTCGAGCCAAGCGATTCAGAATACAGGGAAATATCTGAAAAAGGAATTATAAGTTTTGAAAAATCTTAAAAGATTTTATTTTAACCATTTTTTATAGAACTTGTCATTTTAGTTTTATTTCTCTAAAATACTACGGAAAAATAGAAATTCGAAATTTCGAGCAAAACGATTCAAAATACAGGGAAAAATCTAAAAAATGAATTATAACTTTTGAAATGTCCTACAAAAATTTGTGTTGCCCATTTTTTGATAGGATTTGTTATTTTGGTTTTCCTTATCGAAAATACTGTGGGAAAATAGAAAACCCAAAATTCAAGCCAAGCGATTCAGAATACAGGGAACAATCTGAAAAAGGAATTATAAGTTTTGAAAAATCTTAAAAGATTTTATTTTAACCATTTTTTTATAGAACTTGTCATTTTAGTTTTATTCATCGAAAATACTATGGAAAAACAGAAATTCCAAATTTCGAGTCAAACGATTCAAAATACAGGGAAAAATCTAAAAAATGAATTACAACTTTTGAAAAGTCCTAAAAAAATTTATTTTAACCATTTTTTGATAGGACTTGTCATTATAGTTCTATTTATCGAAAATACTATGGAAAAATAGAAACTCCAAATTTCAAGCCAGACGATTCAAAATACAGGGGAAAATATAAAAAGTGAATTATAACTTTTAAAAAGTCCTAAAAAATTTTATTCTTACCATTTTTCGATAGGACTTGTCATTTTAGTTTTATTTATCGAAAATACTATGGAAAAATAGAAATTCCAAATTTCGAGCCAAGCGATTCAAAATACAGGGAAAAATCTCGAAACGGAATTATAAGTTTTGAAAAGTCCTAAAAAAATGTATGTTGTCCTTTTTTTGGTAGGATTTGTTATTTTAGTTTTCCTAATCGAAAATACTGTGGGAAAATATAAAATCCAAATTTCGAGCCAATAAGCGATTTAGAATACAGGGAAAAATCTCAAAAAGGAATTATAAGTTTTGAAAAGTCCTAAAAAATGTATTTTGTCCATTCCTTGATAGGATTTGTCATTTTAGTTTCGTTTATCGAAAATACTATGGAAAAATAGAAAATCCGAAATTCGAGCCAAACGATTCAAAATACAGGGAAAATCTCAAAAAGGAATGATAAATTTTGAAAAGTCCTAAACAAATTTATTTTAACCATTTTTTGATAAAACTTGTCATTTTAGTTTTATTTGTCGAAAATTCTGTGGCAATATAGAAAACTGAAATTTCGAGCGCGAAGCGCGCGACTTGACGTGCGCTAAAACCTGCTAGTGAAGCGAGGTATGCGTCCAGCCCAACAAGAAATGCTCACGCTGGGAGCCGATTTTTTAAACGTTGAGTTCAATTGTTAACTATTTAAATTATAATTTTTAGTTGATATGAATAATCCAAAAACCTTTAACTTTGAAAAAAATCAACTTTTAAGCGTAAGTCTTGAATGCACAGAATTTGAAATTGCAGTTTTCAAGAATGACAAATTGTAATTTTTGGATAAAAAAACTTTTGATTTGATCAACTGTAAATATTAATTTATTGGCAAAAGTTTAAATTAAAGTATACTTTGAATATCAAAGAGGGGACAACAATTGATTTAACCAGACAAATTTTCACGTATCAAATTTAACTGTTTGAAATCCTTAGCCGTTGAAGAAATATAAACTCCCGAGTGATTTTATGGAATATTCTCGATTTGGAAATAACTTCAAAATAATTGATCCAAAACTAAGGGCTTTCATTCAATTTCAAATTGTAATCGAGTATTGTTTCACTCTAAAATATTCAATTTTTAAGCCATGCAATTTCAAATTTTTCTGAAAAAACCCATTATTTAATTAGTAGCAATATTTGACTCTTCAAATAATAAATCTAAATTTTAAATTTTAAATTTAAAGATTTTTCGGGTTTCAATCGTGTGCGAAACTATGAATGTTGCCGACGTTTCGTGAGCATTACAGTTCACTTCTTCAGGGCTTACCTGAAACTGAAGTTTCAGGTTATGTTGTTCTTATTTATGTATTCTTTACGATGCCTGTGATTGGCCAGAGTGCCCCATGGTGGGGACTGCTTGAACTTGATTGGCCAATCAAGTCTTTTTTAAAAAACCCGGGAGGACGGAAAGCCAAATCGGATTGGTATTATATCCATTGTCCGCATTGATGTTATTAGTGTGTTTCAAGATTTCGATTGCTTCTCTATGTTTTCTTGGAAATTTATTGTACGTTTTGGCGATGACGGTTGTTTTGTCAAATGAAATACTATGTCCTGTTTCGATATGATGCTCAGCTACTGCTGATTGTGTGAAATGTTTTAGCCTAACTTTACTCTCATGTTCCTTTACACGTTGACTTACCGCCCTCCCCGTTTCTCCAATATAGACTTTACCACAAGAACAAGGGATTTGATATACTCCTGGATCACTGAAAGGTTCCTTTTCATCTTTAGGGTTGTTTAGAAGTTGTCCTATTTTTGCAGGTGGTTTAAATATAGTTTGGATGTTGTGTTTGTTGAGAATTCTTCCTATTTGTTCCGTGATACCTTGAATGTAGGGTAGGATGGTGGTTGTTTTTCTCTCTCTTTCTTTAGTAGGTTGTGTTGACTTGCTTTCTTGAGTGTATTTTCTTATTGCTTTATTAATTTGTTTGTTTGTGTAATCGTTTTGTATTAGGATTTGTTTAACATTTTGTAATTCCTTTTGTAAGTTATCTTTATCTGTTATGGAGGCAGCTCTGTATACAAGGGAATTGATGGCCGATTGCTTTTGAGATGGGTGGTGGTGGAAGGAGGCATGCAGGTATCTGTTTGTATGCGTGGGTTTTCTGCAAACTTCATGTCTTAATGTGTTATCAGATCTTTTATAAACTAGTACGTCCAAGAAAGGTAATTTTCCGTTTTGTTCAATTTCCATAGTGAACTTGATATAAGGGTGTATTTGATTGATGAAATCGAAAAATTTGTTTAGTTCGTCTAGTCCGTGTCTCCAGATGACAGAAGTGTCGTCAACGTAACGGCACCAGAATTCCGGTTTAAGCTTGGATTTGTTAAAGATTTTAGTTTCTAAATTTTCCATAAAAATGTTGGCTATTACAGGTGAGATTGGAGATCCCATTGCTGCTCCTGAGGTTTTTTCGTAGAATTGGTTATTGAAAGAGAAATAGGTATTAGTGAGACAGTGTTCTGTTAAAGGTGTGAGATTGGAGGGGAAGTTTGCAAAGGATTTAATAATATCGATTGTATCAGAGATGGCCAATCAAGTTCAAGCAGTCCCCACCATGGGGCACTCTGGCCAATCACAGGCATCGTAGAGAATACATATATAAGAACAACATAACCTGAAACTTCAGTTTCAGGTCAGCCCTGAAGAAGTGAACTGTAATGTTCACGAAACGTCGGCAACATTCATGGTTTCGCACACGATTGAAACCCAAAAATCTTTAAAATTTAAATTCTAAATTTTAAATTTAAATTTATTATAATGAATCATTGTGAAATTATCAAATCTATTATTTGACTCTTCATTTCAAACCAGGAATTATAAATCATACATTTAAAACAGTGCAGTTTAAAATTGAATTGTTTGAAATAGAGTGCCTTAAATTCTTAAAATTTGAAAGGGTTAACTTCCAGCTTTGCAATTTTAATCGTTTTATTTTAAACATTTTTAAATTGTGTGTGAAATTGAAGAACTTTGATATATACTTAACATTGACATTTTTTAAAAATTCGGATGAGTTGGATAGATATTAAGAAGTTCTGACGAGATTCAGTTTTTATTTTAAAAGATATGTAGAAGTTTTGACAAAATTTGTAAAATAACTTAAAATTTGGAAAGATTTCAAAATTTAACAAAGTGTACATTTTCATATTTCTTCTTTAAAAATGATTAAAATTATATAATTTTTTGAACTACAAATTTATTGATTCATTCTTCGATTTAGACTATTTAGAGCATTGCAAATTCTAACGTAGTTTTATCCTTTTTTTACAATTTAAAATTCTGTACTTCCAATGCTTTGTATCTGGAATTTCTTTAATTTGGAAAATCTATAATTGGAAACTTCACTTTTGATTTCCTAAATAATCAAAATTGTAGAATTTTCAATTCCAACTCTACAAAATTGAACTATTCAGAAAAAAATGTTCCAAATTATACACTATTGAAATAGAAATCTTGAAACTTGAATAATGTGTGAAAATAATATTTTTAAAATTCAAGAATTTTCGATTCCAACTCTAATATTGTAGCACTTTGAATTGTAAATTTTTGA
Organism: Andricus quercusramuli; assembly: GCA_932178445.1. NCBI lineage: Eukaryota > Metazoa > Arthropoda > Insecta > Hymenoptera > Cynipidae > Andricus > Andricus quercusramuli. The sequence goes on along the minus strand of CAKNXH010059991.1, from coordinate 63,429 downwards.
CATTGAAGAGTTTTGAATTTTTTAAATCTAGAATAGAAAAATGTAAAATATAAATCTTGAAAATTGAATAGCATGCAATTCTATATATTCAAAACACGAGAATTTTACATTGTAACTGTCAAACTGAATATACTTCAAATTTAAATCTTTAAAAATGAACAATTCAAAGAAAAAAGCATTCAAAATTCTTCAATTTTCTATTGTTTACATTAAATATTAAAGAGTCTTCAATTGCAAAGATTTAAATTCAAAGAATTTCAAATTGCAATGGTTAAAATTGAAGAATTTTTCATTGTAAATCTTCAAAACTGAACTATTCTATTGAACAGTTTTTAATTTTAAAAATTTGCCACTAAAAGTTATACGAGTATTAAGTTTTAAAATTAATGTTCTGTAATTTTGATGATTTGAATTTGAAATTTCATCAATTTGGAAGATTTAAAATTTAAACCTCTTGACTTTTGAGCTTCAAAATCACCACAATTTGAGCATTTTCCTGTATACATATTTAAATTCTAACAATAATTTCAAACTACAAATATAGTTAACATCAGAGAATTTTCAATTGTAAATGTTCAAAATTGTTCAACTTTAGACATCTTAAAAATTGAATTTTATTAATTGTAACTCTTCAAAGTTGTAGAAATTTGCATTTTAAATTTCTCAAACTAAAGAGCATTGTAATTTTGAAATTTGATACTGAAAAATTATCAAGCCTTAAGTTTTACAATCAAACATTTTATAACTTTAATGCTTTACATTTGGTATTTCTTGAATTTAGAAGATTTATAATTGAAAACTTGAGTTTTGACTTCTATAATGATTAAAACTTAAGCATTTTTATTTACACATCTCGGAAATTCAAGAGTTTTCAATTTTAAATCATCAAAATAGAAAAATTACGAATTACAAATCGCAAAAATTGAAGAATTTTTTATTCTAAATGTTAGAAATTAAAGAGTTTCTAATTTTGACAAGTTACAATTAAAAATGTATATCATTTTGATGATCTACATTTGAAATTTATTCAATTTGGAAGGTCTGGAATTGAAAAGAAGAGAATTTTTAGGGACGACTGAAAAGTTCCAAAAAATAAAATTCTCGACGCTGTAAAATTTCCGAATCATAAAATTCCCGGATTTGAAAATTTCCGAAGAATAAAATTGTCGACAAAAAATTGCTAAATTATTGAATAGCCGAACTAGGAAATATGCGAATTGCACCAATTAAATTTTTTATTCATTTATGAAATTAATTAAATTATTACAATAAAAATGATATTACAATTAATTTCTTTTATAAAAAATGCTTTAATTGTTTATATTCGGGAACTTTGTAATTCTTCAATTTTCTAGTTCGGGTATTTTATAATTCGGTAATTTTCTGTCGGGAATTTAAAAATTCGGTAATGTGTTATAAACAATTTTAAGTATCAGGGCCTGAAATGTTTCCAATTTCGGAGAAAACATCTTTTTGTATGATTCAATTTGAAACGCTTTCAATTCTGAACATTTCAAGTCAAAATATTGCATTTTTAACAAAATAGTAGATGACCTTTTAGTAAAATAGTTGAATTCCCAACAAAGAAAGTTTTTTCAGTCACACTTTTCAACCAATGTTTTATTTTTAACCAAAATATATGAATTTATAAGCCAAAAGGATGTATCCCTGTCAGTAACTGTCACAAATGGTCAGATGCTCTGACGATTTCTGAACACCCTGTCCACTTCTGACGAGTCTGAGTATTTCTGAATATATACTAATTCACATCCTATCAGGCAGCTTATCGGCTAGGACCGCAGGTATGCCAACCGAAAAGGATTAACAATTAAAAGTAATTTTTTTAAATGCTGTATATATGCAGATTCAAAAGTTAGAAATTCAGAATCTACGGGTTTCGGCGATTTCACATATGTACCTAAAAATTTTCCTAACAAATTAAAAATTATGCTAAATATAATGTATCTTGCAAAGAGAAATGACGGTCATTCTAAACATCCTTTAATACAACAGAGCAAAACATTTGAAACAAATATTTAAATTTTGCACTAAAAATATCAATTCTTAACTTAGTTGAATTTTAAACCAGAAAGATCAGTTTTCAACTAAAACAATGAATCTTAAACTGAAAAAGTGAAATTTTCAACAACAAAAAATTAAGTTTTACTAAAAAAGACAAATCGTTAGCCAAAACTTGAATAATTACACTTAAAGTTAAATAAGTTAATTTCCAACCGAACAGATGAATTTTCAACTAAAACTATGGAATATTCAATTGGAATAAGTTAAATTTGCAGTTAAAAAATTACTTTTCACAAGAAACTAACATTCTAAAAAGAAAAACTAACTTTCAAAAAAATAGTTACATTTTCAAACAAAGTGATGAATTTTCAACTACAATTGTAAATCTTGTAACGTAACTGGTTCAAAGTTGCGAAACTACGTCTCGACAATCCTGAAATCTTAAATAAGGACTCTAAAATCTTAATGTTTGATAAACCCTGGTGGAATTCAAATTTGTAATGCGCCGGCTGTTTGTGTCTCGACACAAACAACGATGAACTCCATAGTTAATCACACCTGAAAATCCTAAAAAGAAAATAGCTAGCGAATATCAAGGTCACAGGTCGTGTAAGAGCGCAAAGAAAAAGAATTGAGACCAAATTCAACTGCGAAACAATTTGACACATTTATTTTAAAAGCAAAGACCGGAAATGAGGTTGACATTATATTAAATAAAAGTTATTTAAATAATCGAAACTTGATCAAAATCAAGAAGATCACATTATTTTAGTTTATAGTGAATCGAGTTAATCTAGTTTGAGAATATGAATAAAGCACGTGTAACGCACCTGAAGTTAATATGCATCGAACCTATACATTTAATTGCAGATTAAACAAAGGAATTTAACGGTAAAATCCCGAATAAGACTGGCGTTTGGCAGGCACGCTACCCAGCGTTACAACCGTGTAAAACGTCATGTTAATAGAACAACAAGAAAAAAATCACTGAATTTACGGCTTCAGACGAAGCAAGAAAAAAAGGTTAAGAACATCGCGTGAGCACTCCCGGGAAATAATATCTCTCACAATCGGAACAAGAATAATGACGATGGCGAAGCGTGGCAAAGCGACTCAGTCGAATTGATACTCTTAATTATTACACTTTGCTACGCTTGCCAGAACAAATAAAAGCTTTACTTCGGCCATTGTAAACGAAAGGATCCAAAATGATAATTTAAATTCCAGAATCAGCCACTACGGCTTTACAAAAATTATTGGCTTCTAGCCTGACAAAGAAAATGGCTTCCTGACAGTATTACTTCCAGAAAGAGAGTGAGGAGCTCCGTAAGGACGGAAATTCATAGGCATGAAGGCGGAAGTACAAGTACGCCATCATGGAAGCTTGGCTTGTGGATCGAGCCAATCATGGCCATCGCTCGAATTATATAACTAGTGACATTCAACGCAATGTCTGACTTCAAGTGCACCCTGCACTTACACTTTCAGATGTCCGTTACGAGGCCACGGAAAGTCTGAGCATTCACTAAGGTGCCATCGAAAATCACTCGTGACATTAGGAGATCTTGTCACTAGGAAGTTAGTCTTCCAGGCTCTCGAGTAGATAATTATGACTTCTGCCAGACGCGCGGGGTTCCGCGCGCCACTGCTACTGACTGGGACAACCGATTCGTAACTGGAGAGGTTACAGGCTCTGACGTCTGGCGGGAGTACTGTTTATTTCGAATTATTAAATACACATCCTTCCTTCTTTCTTCCTCAATTATTGGACATATGACATCCTTCTTTGGTCGGGGTGGCTCGAGGTTTACATGTACAAAGTGTATTCGAAAAGAAATTAAGTTTTATTCTATAAATTCGAGAGTGCTCCGAAAGTTCGTGGTGCGGTTCCCTTTCTCGATCTTTATTACAGAGCGCGATTCAAAACTACAAATGTCTACCGGCGCCGGCTGCTGTAAATCTTTTGACGTTACAGATTTGAATCTGCAAAGTCACAACACCCCCAATTTTAGCCGGAGACTACCGCGGCCTTTTGAACTGGCAAGTTCTTTCGCGACATGTCCCGTGAGCTCGGTAGCCTCACACAAAATAAATCAGAATAATTGGAAAGCCTCGCTTCACCACTCTCGGAACTCTCTTTGTACTTTGCAGTTAGTCAAAATTAATAACTACAGATAAATAAAAATTAAAGAAAAATGATGTTAAAATCATACATCACCAAAAGAAAAAAACAGATATGGATAATATGCAACAACCCATAGAAAATGAAAATTAAAACGCAATGTATTCGGGAGCAGACGAGGAGAAAGGTCGAGCTTCACGCGGGAAATAAACAGATGAAAATCGGATTACCGTATCATGCCTAGCCGCCCACCTGAGACGCAAAGTACTGAACTTAATCTAACGGGGAGGGAGTTTATTTGACAACTCAAATTTAATTACGAGCCTTTATTCAACGAAAGGAAGACACATAATTATGACGCGGAAAATTGGGAACGGTGACTCGGTAGTGCTGGAAAGCCTATTCCGGGTCCGCTAGCTCCAGACCCCGACGAAGCCGTCTCCCGTTCTTACGGCAGGCCTGGTTTATCCCTTTCAACTGCTCATGCAGCCCTTCTTCATCAGAGCTAGTTATTCTCAGTAATTCCTGTAAAAAGGAGGTCAAACCACGGCGCATTAAATCGCATGTCATCAAGGAGTATACAGGCTCCAAAAAAAAACTTCATTCCGTTCGCAACATCTATGAATTTTTACGGAATCCCTGCAAAGCCAACTAGCCATCTAGCGAAATCGGACCCATATCACCGAGTTAGGAAAACATTACCGCGCCCGTCACTATCGACGAACGAAATTACGACGAGTCCACAACCCGTGCGCTAACTTGACTTTGATACTAGATGTCACTGTTTGAGTTTTGTACGACGTCCAACGAATCCGAGGTATTTTCAACATAGGGTTTGAGGTGTCTAATATGCTCCTTTCGTACAAACCTACCGCTATCGTTGACTAACCGAAAAACCACTGGCGATAAGCGCTTTGCTATTTTGAACGGACCTTCAAACTTTTCTGAAAGTTTGGCCACGATATTTTCTCCCTTGTTGGAGAGAACCCTCTGCCTTCTTAATACCATAGCTCCTACTGTGAAGGATCTGTTCCGATGCTTTTTATCGTAATGTTTGGCTTGTGATTCGTAAGCCCTTTCCAGATGGCGTGAGATTGAATCCCGAAAATGGTTCAGCCTCTCGACCCTTTCCAACCAAGCTGCTTGATCCGGTGGACTTTTTGCGATATCTCTGTCGAGTTCCTTCCTGAATTCGCGGTACAGCGTTGGCTGTCTGCCAAAATGCAGGAATGCGGAAGAGACCTTTAGAGAGCTATGAACCGCTGTGTTATAGGCAAACCGGAATTCTTGAAGGTGTAGATCCCAATCTTGGTGATTCTTCCGTAGGAGCGACACGATCATGGTCTTCAGTATTCTGTTTACCCTCACGGTAGGATTCGCCTGAGCATGGTACACAGGGTTGGTGGTGTGTAATATTCCCATCTCCTTGCACATTCCTTCAAGCAGTCGGTTGCAGTACTCGGTACCGTTGTCCGTATGGAGAACCTCTGGTGTTCCCCATCTGGAGACTATCAAATCCTCGAAACATTTCTTAATCGTTACGCCATTCGCTGTTCGGATTGGAACGACTTCAACCCATTTGGTGAAGAGGTCTTGAAAGACCAAAACATACCGGTAGCCCACCTTGCTCTTCGGAAAAGGTCCCATGACATCTGAGGCCACCACTGTCCAAGGCTGCTCGATGATGTGTTGCCCCATTAGGCCGGCTGGGCGATCTTGCTCAACTTTGTACCTTTGGCAAGGGTCGCATCTCCGGACAAACCTTGAGACATCTCGGAAGACCCCAGGCCAACAGTACCTCATCGTTACTCTTTGATAGGTTTTATCGGTTCCGAGATGACCTGATTGAGCTTCCGAGTAAGACTCTTCCAGGATCCTTTGTCTCCACTCATCAGGAACCACCAATTTCCATGCATCGAGGTCCGGTAATATGTCCTCAATATTAGGGTTGGGTCTGTGGCGGTATAATTTACCATTCTCCACTTTCCAATCCGCGAAAATCCTAGGCTTCGAAATCACAGCCTCTTTTCTTCTCAAATACCATTTTTCCTGGAATTCAGAGTCCTCCCTTCCGACTTTCAAATCCATTGCCGAAATTCGGAACTCTTGATCCTCCTGAATCCTGGATAGTGCATCGGGAACATGGTGAAGAGCCCCTTTTCGATGTATGATCTCAAAATCGTATTCGAGAAGCTCCAACGACCACCTTGCTAGCCTTCCTGTGGGGTTGCGCAAATTATGATGCCATTTAAGACTACTGTGGTCCGGTATCACTTTAAAGTGAAACCCCTCCAAAAATTTGCGGAATTTCTTGATTCCCCAAATGATAGCTAGGCACTCCCTTTTCTTTGCCGTATAATTACGCAATAACCCTTTCCTGTCCCGCCTGGTTCTGTGTCAACACCACCCCTAAACCTGTGGCGCTCGCATCTGTCTGGAGATTAAAAGGATTCTCCGTGATATTTTTTAAAGATGGGTAGGCCAATACGGGTGCGGTAGTTAAAGCGGACTTGAGCCAATCAAACGCTTCCTGTTGCTCAAGATCCCAGTGCCAGTCTATGTTCGAGCGAAATAGTCGAGTTAGAGGTTCGGCCATTCGTGCAAATTCTGGGATAAATCTACGGTACCATGATGCTAGCCCTATAAACCTTCGGAGTTGCTTTACGTTACGCGGGGCCGGGTAGGACAAAATCGATTTTACCTTTTCTTGATCCGCTTGCAACCCCTCCCTATTGACAACGAAGCCTAAATACCTAACCTCGGTACAACAAAAATCGCTCTTCTCGGGATTTATCGTGAATCCTGCATCCTCAATCTTTATCAGGACCATTCCCAACCACTCCAAATGCTCTTCGAACGTCTTCGTTACAACGATAATATCGTCTAAATAGCAAAAGACATTCGGGCGCATTTCCGGAGTAATAACCCTGTCGATGAGCCTTTGAAAGGTAGCGGGTGCTCCTGTTAGCCCAAATGACATTCTGACAAACTGAAACAGCCCTCTGCCAGGTACGGTAACCGCCGTATACTCCTGGCAAGACTCTTCAAGGGGAATCTGGTTAAAGGCCGAGCTCAAATCTATTTTCGAGATATACTTAGCCGAGTGAAGCTGGCTAAGTATATCGATCATGTTCGGTAGAGGGTACGCGTCCTTCTTTGACACTGCATTCAACTTTTGGAAATCTAAGCAGAACCTATATTTACCACCTGGCTTTTCGGCCATAACTACCGGGGCTGACCATTCGCTATGAGAACCCTTGACGATACCTTCCGCAAGCAACCGGTTCAATTCCGCGTACATATCCTCCTTAACTTTCGGAGACACGACTCTGTAACGCTCCTTGATCGGTGGATGTCCCTGCACGTCTATACTATGCTCAACTAAATGAGTTGCCCGGAGTGGACCAATATTCTGATCTTTTGTGGGGAATTTTTCTGCCAAACATTTTTCGAACTCCTCCTTTTCCCAACCCTGCATCTCAACAATTCCGGAGCATCCGTGCTCGCCCGTGATTCTAGTAAGCAGAGGGTTTGCCTCGCCCTTAGGGTCAGGCATCCAAATTTTCTTTGTCCTAGCTGCAAAAGTCATATCGATTTCCTCCTGCGCGTCTAGCCCAAATACCATCTCGGTATTCAGGTTGCCCACGATTCCGACCTCGATATTCTTGATGATGCCCTCGATTTTTAGCGGAAGTACAACTCTACCCTCTATTTTCTCCCAACACCGTTAGCTACTATGATGGCCGATTTCTATGAACAGTCCAGCTTTCTGTCGAGTATTTTGTCCCCTATGTCCTTCCTGATAAAATTCCCAGTGGACCCGGGATCGAATAATGCGTCGATGGAGAAAGAGCTGACCCAAACTGTCATATGTACTCTGCATTTAACCACGTTTGTTTGGAGGGTACCGTTAATCAGATCTTGTTCCGTTAAATCCCCCTCGGCCTTGAAATCAGAAAAGCCATCGGCCGAACGAAACTTGCTCTGCCTAATATCTAATAGGCCGTTCGCAGGATCCGGGACAAAATCATCTGGTCTATGCACCAGTACTTCTACCAGGAGTGTTTCAGTATCCTCGTCCTGTATCAAGTCGTTACGAACCTTCCTCAACCCTGAGTCGACCATATCGGTCGGAGGCATCGTCATGCCCTGAAAGCTTTCCATGTCCGTAATCGAGGAAAAACAGTATTAAGGATCTCAGAAGTTGTCACAGTCTTTGTCTTTCCAAAAGTCTCTACTCGCGGCGATTCACGGCTCCCATCGAAATACCCCTTATTCTCCGGAACGTCTTTCGAAATAGAAAGA
>CAKNXH010059991.1:4176-44980 GCA_932178445.1 Andricus quercusramuli | reverse complement strand
ATAATACATACTTTATATATCGATCCCGGTATCGGTACCGATGGACTTCCTACTCGACCCTCTACGGGAAGGAGCTTTCCTTGGTATCAATGATACTATCCTAATTCTTGCACTTTATCTCACGATAAAGACCTAGTTGTGCATGGTTGCACCAGCTACTAGAATTTAAATGAGCGTTTTTAGTTTTAATTTTTCAAAATGAATAGAGCCAGAATGGAATTCGTAACGACATTGCACTTCATCTAACAATAAAGACCTAGTTGTGCGAATAAAGTTTCGGTATCTCAGTCTCTAAAAGAAGGAAGGAAATGAGAATCCAAATCATAACAAGATCATAAATTCCAAAATTAAATTCAAATCGCAAAAAATTACGCTCTCAATCAATTGTTGTTTACTTAATCATCAAGTTTAGTTATGAAATCGTTAGGGCTAGTTTTTATATCCTATCAGTATTGGAATCAACGCAAATTGAACGCTTAGGGCGCGCACCTATTGGATCTCGCGCTTCGCACTCGATGACATGTTTATCTCGCGCTTCGCGCTCGATAATGTCTTCTCCTCGCGCTACGTTCTCGAATGCATTTGACTGACCCTTTAAGCTCGGTTCCTCTAGATTTTCGCAAATCGTGTGCTCGTTATTGCGCGCTTCGCGGGCTGATACTCTCTTAGTAAGCTTAATCGTTATGACCTGCCTTTCGTTTAATTACGTCAGTTTTACATAAAAGGAAGAACTCATTTACCTAAGGTTCTATCGACCTTTAGGAACACATTCTCATCATGACACTCGCGGTTCGCGCTCGATATTTCGATCAAAAATCATGTAAGCCTCGCGCTCCACGCTCGTTTCTGTTCATCGTATAATAGAAACCCAAAAGTTTGAGCACGCTAACGGCGCGCGATTTTGCGGTAGCGCTTTGCAATTGCCATATGTTATGCTCGATGTTCTTCAGATAAAAATGACTGCATTTGTATTTTATTAAAAATAAAGAAGGAAATTTCTTTACTTCAGCGTATATTTCCGTATTTTTTAATAAATCCTACAATCCGAAAGATTTTTTCCCAACTATCTGAAAAGGGGAGAAAAGAAGAATCCAAGTCGTTTTTGGAACATATATATGATACATTTTTAAATGATTATTGACAAATGTACATTGGATGTTTGTTTGGTTCTCTTTTTCTCCATCCCCACCCTAAGTTCATTTTGGTGACTAGAAGGTAGTGGTCAGTATTGCATTCAGAGTCCCCGATGGCTCTTGTATCTTTTACTAGTTCTCTTATTTCATCCGCAATAGCGAACTCAATTATAAAGTTGCTATTTCCTTTACGCTAGATGTACATGCGGATCATTTTATGTCGAAACCAAATATATTTAATAAACAGACCCTTTCATAAGCATAAGCTAACTAATTTTTCGCCGTTATAATTGTTTTTTGAATCCCCAAAACTAGCTAGCACCCTTTCTGTATCTGTACCCTGACGTTAGATGCCGACCCATCCGTTCATATGTCCTAGCAGAATAATTCTTTCACCATGATCACAAGTACTCTTTGTATCATTTGAAGTGTTCCAGAAGGCGCGTTTGACTTCTGTCGGATCACTATCAACTGGGGAGTAGCACGCTGTGATAAATAGTCTTCTGATTCCTACCTTCATTCTTACCCACAGCAATCTGGGCCACACATATCCTTTATCTTTGAGATGCTGTCTGGCTTTCAACACCCCATTTTCTATGTTTCTACTTTCGCAACCCTTTTTCTTTGTCTCAGGTACACATAGAATATCTAGTTTCCTTACGTGCATAGTTTCTCGTAGTTCTCTCACCTCAAGATTACGGGGGGGGGGGGGGGGGCAAGAAATGGAAACCACGAGAGTCGCAATTGTTTCATGTTTTATGCTGAGAAGGTCACCAGCCTTCAGCAGCGTCATATTAGATAGCAGTTCCTATGTTCCGATCTGCCAATTCTCGGCCTACGTCTAGGCAAGGAACCAAAAACTCTTTTTTGAATACAATAAATAAATATATATATTTATTTATTTCGTCTATTTGAAGTATAATTTTTGAAAGATAACACGGGATGGAAAGGAAATTAAACAGGCAAAGTTTTTATGAGAATGTGCCCACTTATCGTGCTGATTTTTTCACTGTTAATGTTATTTTTTACGAATAAATCAAAAACTACACATCCTATTAAAAACTGACCAATAAGAAATTTGTAGATATTTTTTGAGTGCACAATTTTCGTTGAATCACCATTTTTGTCGTGTCTTGCATAGTTTTACCGTAAAATTGAATTTTTGGGTATTTCATTATTCTATGTGCAATAAAAATGTGAATTTTCGATTTTTCAAGAAAATTCGAAAAGTGATTATGATAATCTAGTAAGGCATGTAAAAAGAAACGTTTTTCTTATCCTGGCAATTTTTCGTATCGTGCGTTGTTTGGCTGAAAATGGTAATACATACATACATACATACACACATGCATGCATACATACATGCCGCAGTACAACCCCAGCCTGCTTTGTCCGTTTATCCTTGATACTTCAAAAAGGATAAATGAACAAGTTCTAGCAGGCTTGCCTTTTAATTGACTGCAAAACACTTTTAGAATTGTAACTTTATTTGTTCCAATTTATTTGGGAATTCAACTTGCCTTACTATTTCAAGTTTTAAATTTATTTCATTTTGGGGTGAACTCTTCAATATCTCGAATTTATTCGATCTCCAAAACTTTCAAATTTAAATTTAGTTTGATTTTGGCTTGGAACTTTAAATTCCATTCCGTGCCGTTTCCAAATCCCTCTGCGTCACCGAAGCCCATACGTCGGGCGTCATTTATAAGTGTATTTTTGCTGATTAATTTAATTCTTAATATTTTCTGTTGAAACTTGGACTCAGAATGAGTCCAAGTGATGCCTGAAGGGCGCCAGATAGTTTTACTAAGTTGAAATTATCAAAATACCAAAATAATTCTTAAGTTTTTCCAATTACGCATTGTGTGCCCGATAACTCCAGTAGAGTGGCGGAGTAAGGGGATGACGCAGTGAGAGGTGAAAAGATTGAAATACAACATTAAAATTTAATCACTGTATAATTAATTACGCAAAATTCAATCTGCACGACTACAATCCGATCCCGATTCTGAGGTGAGTGGGCTTGTGCCCCACTCAAAATGAGGTTAAACTAACGGTCAACATTTTCTTGAAATTAACCACGCACCTGACTACAATTTCGGGAAGAGTGGATCTATGTCCCACTCAAACCCAGCATAGTTTAAAACCCGACATTTTCTTTAACAAAAGCTCACTGAGTTGAATGGCCGTCCTGACCTTGACCGAGGTCAGCAATTAGAAATTTCAACGGCGTGTGTCTACTAACTCGTCACACGACGTTGAAAGGAAATGAATTTAGCGCGAGACAAACAAGATTAATCAAACGGGGACCCACCTGGCAACATCCGGCCTCCTCGTGCTCGACCTCTCAATCCACTCATGTTTGGTTTTTAAATATTTTTCCTCACGCCGGTATCTTGCGTCAAAGTCCTGGCAATTGTAAAACGATGTATATCGAAAGAGTTCAGAATCACGAATGCCTATTTTTAAGAGTGGCGTCTCCGTTCTCCCTCTCATAGGAGTCGGAGCGCCACCCGAGTACGAGCGTCGAACTATGGAGTGAGAGGACGAGCGAAGTCCACCTGCGTTATTTGCCACGCACGCCTTCTCCGCCTGCCGCTAGTTGAGGGTCCAGGGGTGGGGCTGACTCAGGTTAGCACGCAGATTCTCCATGGCCGCTTGCTTCCAATTTTTCCGAGCGCTCTTGCACGTATGGGAATCCCGTCCACTACGCATGCGCCAGGAAAATCTCCTCTTCTTAGTCCTTGGCGACAGCAGACCCCCAATGCAGCCAACCTCGTGCAATCTGACAGTTGTTGTTATTGTTGTGTGGGGGGTGGTTAATCCACCCTTCCACCCGAGATGAATATGAAATAAACAAGAAGACAAAAGAAATTAAAATAAAATAACAGGATAATAAGGCACTTGGAACCCGTGGTCTGCCAATTTGTAATTCCGGTCGGATGACCAAACCTCCCTAACTTTTGACAGGTGATGTTTCATTGTATATTAAGACAAGGTGAGTTTATACAAAGGATTAATAATCATCTCAAATTCACGATGTTTGATTCACGATCAATGTCACGACTAGTATAGTACTGTTCGCAGGCAGTCAGTTGGTTTGATTCGTGATTCCAAACTCATAACCCCAGTAAGATGATTTTTTTTAACTCTGAATTTGAAAGATTTTAGATATTTTGTGCGGGGTACGAATTACCCCGTCACAACTCCCCCTTCGGGGGTCGACCCCCCGGGGCGAATACCAGGCGGGTACCCATCATTCCTCTGTCTTGTTCCATTTGTCGAAACGAAAAAAAAAATCAGTTAAAATTGGTAAATTGCCAGACCTCGGGTTACGTACACCATCATACACAGGTGTATCCAAGTATGCAACGAACGAGAAAATAAGGAAAGTTTTCATAATAAATGAGTAACCAAATAAAAAAAATTCGTTCGGGGTGATCAGCTGAATTGAGTGGATCCACTCTGTGGCAGATTCGGTGTGGTAGTTCACCTTCTAGTTCCATCTTACTTAGTTCAATCATTACTTGCTTATTCTACTATTCTCAGGAATTTCCTTATCTTACAGTACTTAAGGCTAATTATTCAGCTAACTTAAGGTTAATCATTCAAATAAATATTGCCGAGGATTACTAATTATTGTGTATTTATTTGTGGGGCTTTGCTCCCCACCACCTGGCTTACAATGCTGAATCAATCAATCTCTTCGCTGAGTCTCCAGCCAGCGGGGGCACTGGTTCCAACGGTGCTCGAAGCTTCCGCACTTCCCGCACCTGTTCCTCTCGGCCTTCGTGGCACCCCACATTACTGGCCTACGGTGGCGCTTGCGGAAAGCTGGGTCAGACCTGATCCGTTCTCGGACCCGCTCATCCATCGACAGCTCTCGTTCAGCTGGAACGGGTCGCGGTACAACCCCCAAAACGTGTTGTGCTACTGCCGCCTCCTCTGCCCCCTGCAGGCCCACTCGTCCCGCGTTCAATTCGACCTGAACCAGGGCTGCGTGTTCAACATCCCCCTCCGGGAGTGGGCGATCCCACTCCAGTTCCGAGACCGACCATGCCGGCTTTAGTTTGGGTGGTTCCGACGTGAAGGCGACGACACCTCGCTCCGCTCCTGCCTCTTCTTCCTCCGCCGGTGACGCTTGCCCTCGCTGGTGAGTTGGTGCCGTTAGGGTGGAGACGGTGCCGTCTCCCACCGCTCTGGATCCCCTGAGCCGGGCCACCAGTTCATCATAGGTGACGGCTGGAACAAATACAAGAAGGGCGCCAAATAAGAACTGATCCATCCCATCCTTGATTTTTTGTTACTCTTAGCGAATTATACGTTGCAGTCGCCTCTCTACCGTTTTTACCCACCGATTCCCTATTTCGAATATGAGCGAGTTCGAAGTCTAACGCGATTACCCACGCCTGAGTCTGAGTCCGAGTGATAATTAACATTTCCCCTTCCCCAGTCAATAGGTAGTCCCGAATCTTCTCGGGCCTTCTCTCCATCCTCACGATGCTTCTCTTCAGCTTCCGAATCACTGATTTCGAGTAGCATCCTGTCCAGTTCCGCCAGCTCCTCCTCGTCGAAATGCTCTTGTTTGGATTCCAAATCGTGAATCTCCAATAGCATTCTGTTAAGTTCAGCTAGTTCCTCCGGACTACTTGTTTCGTCTTCGGGTTCCTCGACATACCGTTGAAGGTGGGAGGCGTGATACCTCCCCGCAAATCGTCCTTCTGGCGACGCCAGCTTGTAAATATTGGGTGAGATTACCTCTACCACAATGAATGGCCCACTGAACTTTGGACGCAGTTTGGCTGACACGTGAGTTCCCTTTCTGATGGCCCATACTACGGCCAGACACTCTTTCTCGGTAGTCGAGTAGTTCCGCTCCGCTTTGGACATCACTCTACTGGCGTATGCAATCACACGCTCGTCCTTGTCCTGAATTTGGGTGATTACCACCCCCGAACCCAAAATCACTTGAGTCCGTTTGGACGCAGAATGGTAGATTGAAATCGGGGTACGCCAATACAGGCGATGATACCAAGGCTGTTTTTAGAGTCTGGAATGCCTCTTCCTGCTCGTCTCCCAAAGAGAAATTGTAATTTTTCTTGGTTAGACGAGTAAGTGGCTCACAGATTCTAGCGTAGTCCTTGATAAATCGCCTATACCATGATGTAGCCCCTATGAAACGTCTGACTTGTTTAACATTTCTGGGTCGAGGATATTCAAGTATGGGGCGGACCTTATCATCGTCTACTAGCAACCCATCTTTATTCACCTTGAATCCCAGAAACTTTACTTCCGTTTGACAGAAGTTGCACTTGTCTGGGCTGAGCGTCAGCCCGGCATCATTTAAACGGCTAATGGTCCTCTCCAACCAGTACAAGTGCTCGTAAAGAGTTTCAGCGACGACGATCACGTCGTCGAGGTATGCGAATACGTGTCGTCTCATCTCCGGGGTGATGACCTTGTCCATCAACCGTTCAAGGGATCTGGTGATAAGCCTTGTTCAGATCTAGGGTTGAGATGTATCGAGCGGAATTTAAGCGGTCCAAGATTTCCGCCATAAACGGAATCGGATACGCATCTTTCTTCGACACCTCATTAACCCGTCGAAAATCTATACACAGACGGTAATTACCGTCCGGCTTACGGGCCATTACCACCGGGCTTCACCACTCACTATTTGAAGGCTCAATCAAGTCTTGCTCAATTAATATATTAGCTTCGGCAATTAACGCGTCACACACTTTAGGTGACATACGATGATTCCTCTGACGAATAGGAGGATTCACTTGCGTGTCGATCACATGCTTGACAAATTTCGCAGCGGGTAACTTATCAGGTTTCGGTTTTATTATACTCTTCAAAAACTGGTCTAACCTAACTTTCTCTGCTTCGCCCAGAAATGCAATGCCTTTACAAGTGTCGATCTCATTCTCGCCAGCGAAACCAAACGCAAATTTTATTATCGGCTCGTCAGCCAACCACAACTGTTTGTCACGCAAATGCAGAACGAAACCGAACTTTTCCGCGAAGTCCAGGCCCAGCACGCAAGTATCCGTCAGCCCAGGTACGATTTTGAAATTGACCAAATGAGTGGTTCCTGAAAAGGTGGCCGGCAGACGTGCCTCGCCAATGACAGACTCAATAGTGCCATTAGCCATCATGACAGCACCTGCCTTCGAGTAGTCAATCCTATAGCCACCATCACCGAGTATCGGTAACCTTACTGACCCAAGATAAGTTCTAGATGACCCCGTGTCTACCAATGAATGGATTTCAGTACCCCCTATCGTTATACTGACGTAGGGTCTCGAGTTGGTACCAATCCCCGAGAGAACATCAAGTTCAGTTCCAGAAGAGCTATAATTGAGCTGATCCTTCGTTCCCTGAACATCTGAGAGTTTGGTAAGTCCAGCACTCAAAGATGGGTATGATTGAGAACGAAAGAGCGATTTTAAAGAACGAGTGAGAACATGAGTTCCCGAATTAAATTGAGCGACTGAGGGTGGGGAGGTCTCCCTCCCCGAGTCATAAGTTGAATATAATTCACTGATAGTGAATTCAGGCTGAGTTTCAGAAGACGATTTCTGAGTCAATTCAGGTTTAATGTCAGAAGATGAGTTCTGAGTTAATTTAGGTTTAGTGGTCGAATTTGGAAGAGTTGATTCGGGTATATCGCGAATAGCAGAAATTAGGTTCTGCCCAGGGATACAAGGAGTGGCGTCGAACCTGAGACGGCCCTCCTTTAATGGTTTCCCTGACAATGGGCAGAATTGCAAGTCTGCCAAACTTGGCCGTGCTTGCCACAATTATGGCAGAACTTGGCCCATCTGGTTTCACAGGTTCTCCAACCATGATCAGCTCCTCCAGAATTGAAACAGGGTGGTTCGGCTTTTGATGGGACCCTCTTTCTCATAGATGGATTCTGCCTTGTGAAGTCAGGCTTGGTTGAGGCCTGCGCCCCGCCCGTCTCGGTATGAGTTACGGCCTCATTTGTGTTGGCACTGGGTTTATGATTATTGAATCTGGCTGGATTACCATTTCCAGAATTCGGCTTATCATTCAAGCAGGTCTGGGTGCCCAGCTTATCCATCAGTTTCACCAACACACTCACCAAGGACTCTAGAGAGGAATTTACCTCGCTCGATGTGTTGCCACCAGTATTCTTACCAGCTCCGCGAGAGGAGTTAGAGTTCTTGGCATAAGCTAATTCAGGGAAGAATGAATGTTCCGGGCTAGGGGGTGATCGCTCTCCTTTATTTAAATTCGCCGTTCTTTCCACTTCTACCGCCAGTAGCGTTAATTGATTGTAGTCGGAAAACTCGAAACGGCGAATAGACCTTTGAAGATCAGGTCTAAGATTACGATGGGCCCTGTCCATCTGTTCCTGCATGGTGACAGGCCGCTGAAATTTGAGAAACAACCCCTGCAAACAGGTCAGAAAATCAGCGGTCCTTTCATCACGACCCTGATAACGAGTGGCGACTTGTTCCTCAAGTCGCTATTGATAGTTTACGTCTCCGTACATCATTAAAAATGCGGTTTTGAAATGTTGCCATGTAGGTCACGCGTGAGAGTTATACCGGAACCATTGTAGGGGTAATTTTTCCAAAATGAATGGAATCCCTATCAATAACTCCTCATTCGTGAGACCTGAAACCGAACGCCCCTCTTCAACCCTGGTCAAAAAGTTCTCGGCACTGGTTTCATTGTCCCCACTAAATGTGATTCCCCATCTTTTGACAATTGTGTCCACCGTTTTATTATGAAACCTAGTATGAGAATATTGAATTGGAGGGGTTCGTCCCCTTCCCGCCTGATTAGGTTGAGCAAAGATGGACGAATACCGTGGTATGGTGGGGCAAGGCATCTCAATCGTGGCCTGCTGGAAGGTGGGGCTGAACCTCGGTGGGCCAGATGCAAATGGTGTAGAAACCGCGAAATTTGCCCCCATGCCAGGCGATGCACCTGCCGACGCGAAGACTGAGCTGTTTGCCAGAAGATAATCATTGTACCCAGTACCCGTCTGAACGTGTTCACGAGCTGACTGACTTTGTATTAGGTCGCGTTGGGACGAGGCTGTCCGCGGATTATTTCCCCATCCCCTATCCGGAGTGGCGTGTGTGGGGCTTACACCCTCAACATGCGCGCGAGGATTTTTGGACAACCGTGAAATGGCTCCATTTTGAACATCCAATGGTCGCCACGTGAGGTTAAGTCCCACCGACACCATTCTTCGTGACGGTGCTTGCGCCGTAATTGTATTGTAAGAACAAGGGGAGTATCCTGAAACGTGGCCACCACTTGAGTCAGTATTATTCGTTGGGAGGTATGGGGTCGCGTTCATTACCGGCCTCGTATAACAAAATACAAAGGAGGTACTAGTGACCGAAGTATGGACACTAGTTGCTCCAGAATGTGAGGGCGTCATATTTGGTTCAAGGGGCCTATTACTTGATTGTCCCCAAATGCTACAAGCGGGAGATTCGAATAATCTCTGGGCAGCACTCATACTATCTTCGTATAAGACTGCCTCACTACCATTACGCGATGGGGCTCTATCCGTGTGAAGTGACACCCGGCCTACTATCTCGTTGATTACCCCCTGTAATTCGACTGAGTGGTGCGCGTCACCGATCTCTATTTCCGGTTCGTATTCCTAGGTATGGGGTACTTCCGATACCGAAACTGTTCTCCTCAGGGACCGTATGGCCCGGGCCCGTAGAACTGCTAAGTATCTCGATAGATCGAGCCCCCTTTCGCCCAAGTATCGTCTGAGGTCATACTCAGACATCGATAAAATGTAAGGTGGGATTTCAATATCCCGATAATCCGCCATTTTTAATGGTTATTCAAATCACAATAAAGTTCAACTTTCAAGGTGCAACAATAAAACAAAATTATGCACGGTTTCATTTTACAGTCAAAAACAATTCAAGGTATATTCACATAAATCAAGGTAAATATGTCAATTTGACTTAATGCATCATGCACATAAACAGAGTACATTCAATGATTTGACAATTATCCTGGCGGAATACTCAAATCCAGGTAAATACAAGTGTTGAAGCCTGAGGTGATTTCTATGATTGGTTTGAGTCAATTTCACCGATGTCATTGAGGTTATGTTGGGGTCGCTACTAATGCAACCTTAGGGTCGTTTGTCTATTTGTCCTTGATACATCAAAAAGGACAAAAAAACAATTATTGACTGACCGATAACCACCTCTCTTTAATTGAGGTGATGACTCCTTAATATCGCATTGAGGTTATGTTCGGTTCATCGCAAAGCGGATTCAGTTTTGTCCGTTTATCCTTGCTACATCAAAAAGGATAAACAAACAATTTTTTAAACTGATTAATAACCATTATCAGTTAATTACGGGATTATTATTCAATATCGTTGAGGTTATGTATGGTTTATCGCTATGTGACGTCAGTTTTGTCTGTTCATCCTTGCTACATCAAAAAGGATCAACAAACAATTTTCAACTGAGCAATAACCATCATTATTTCATTAGGGGATTTTCATTTGAGGTTGTATTAAGGTTACGTCAAGTTTGCCGCAGTACAACCCCAGCCTGCTTTGTCCGTTTATCCTTTATACTTCAAAAAGGATAAATGAACAAGTTCTAGCAGGCTTGCCTTTTAATTGAAGGAGATTCTGACATTAAAAGCTTCGAGGAACTCGGTTCCCAGTACACAGCTGTCGCTGAAATTCTCCAGAACCAAGAATTCCAATTCTGCCGTTCTATTGGCCACCGTGACCAATAAGCTACAAGCCCCTAAAACCGGAATCTGATTCAATGACAGATCAAAAATGTGGGTTATTTCCGATTGTTCAATTTGCACTGAATAGTTGGCATTTTGCAGTATCTGCTGACCAATTAAATTTCGATGCCCACTTGTATCAATGACGGCGTGCACAAAAATTCCAAAAAGTTGGACTGGAAATGACATGACTAGTAATTAATTTTATTTAATTATAACAAAAAAAAATTCTAATTGTTTTGATGAAAATAAACACCAAAATTTTTTTCAAACTTTCATTCCATTTTTACGTTCTTTATTTCTCATCATAATTCGAATTCGATTTAATTTTCACTAAGTTTGAAATTATTTAGAATTACATTTTTATTTTTAATTTATTCAAATTTAATTGATCGGTGATGTTTGTCAACAGCCGAATCGCCATTCAAATCAGATTTATGTGTGGTGACTCACTCTCCCTTATCACCAGTCACCTCAAACTTCGAAACACTTTTAGAATTGGAACTTTATTTGTTCCAATTTATTTGGGAATTCAACTTGCCTTACTATTTCAAGTTTTAAATTTATTTCATTTTGGAGTGAACTCTTTAATATCTCGAATTTATTCGATCTCCAAAACTTTCAAATTTGAATTTAGTTTGATTTTGGCTTGGAACTTCAAACTCCATTCCGTGCCGTTTCCAAATCCCTCTGCATCACCCAAGCCCATACGTCGGGCGTCATTTATAAGTGTATTTTTGCTGATTAATTTAATTTTTAAAATTTTCTATTGAAACTTGGACTCAGAATGAGTCCAAGTGATGCCTGAAGGGAGCCAGATAGTTTTACTAAGTTAAAACTATCAAAATACCAAAATAATTCTTAAGCTTTTTCAATTACGCATTGTGTGCCCGATAACTCCAGTAGAGTGGCGGAGTAAGGGGATGACGCAGTGAGAGGTGAAAAGATTGAAATACAACATTTAAATTTAATCGCTGTATAATTAATTACGCACAATTCAATCTGCACGACTACGATCCGATCCCGATTCTGAGGTGAGTGGGCTTGTGCCCCACTCAAAATGAGGTTAAACTAACGGTCAACATTTTCTTGAAATTAACCACGCACCTGACTACAATTTCGGGAAGAGTGGATCTATGTCCCACTCAAACCCAGCATAATTTAAAACCCGACATTTTCTTTAACAAAAGCTCACTGAGTTGAATGGCGCAGATTCTCCATGGCCGCTTGCTTCCAATTTTCCGAGCGCTCTTGCACGTATGGGAATCCCGTCCACTACGCATGCGCCAGGAAAATCTCCTCTTCTTAGTCCTTGGCGACAGCAGACCCCCAATGCAGCCAACCTCGTGCAATCTGACAGTTGTTATTGTCGTGTGGGGGGTGGTTAATCCACCCTTCCACCCGAGATGAATATGGAATAAACAAGAAGACAAAAGAAATTAAAATAAAATAACAGGATAATGAGGCACTTGGAACCCGTGGTCTGCCAATTTGTAATTCCGGTCGGATGACCAAACCTCCCTAACTTTTGACAGGTGATGTTTCATTGTATATCAAGACAAGGTGAGTTTATACAAAGGACTAATAATCATCTCAAATTCACGATGTTTGATTCACGATCAATGTCACGACTAGTATAGTACTGTTCGCAGACAGTCAGTTGGTTTGATTCGTGATTCCAAACTCATAACCCCAGTAAGAGTGGGGTACGAATTACCCCGTCACAATACATACATACATACATACATACATAACACATTCATGCACACATACATACAAACATACATATTCATTCGTAAAAACCTGCTTTTTGTGTTCAGGGGGTCTCAAAACGTGGACATTTAACAAAAAACGGGGGGTTAAAATTTTTCACAAATCTAATACATTCTCTGGATGAGAATGTAGTTAGTATAATTTTTAGTAAATTTAAGATCTTAAATCTTGAAGCAAGTCATGGAAGTGAAGGTCAAAATGAAATATTCAATCATTATTTTTGAAACGTTTCGGTCACTGTTTTGGTCCCTCATCAGTCAGAAAAACATTTATTAAGTCTGTAAAAAACATACAAATAATGTAGAAATTATAATTATAAAACAGAATAAAAGAATTAAATTTCAAAATTTAAATAAAATTAAGAGAAGGGTTGTCTCATAGAAGGAGGCCCTCAATTTTTAAATCTATATGAATCAATAAATATGATAACAGCGAAAAACGGAAGGTCAATAAGGAAAACAAAAAAACAAACATACCTGGTACAAGTTAAAAATCGAAGTCAAAGTAAAAATCCAACTACACGGAGAAACTTTAGGTTTCAAAATTTGATACTATTATATTTATTTTTACGAAGTATCTCGTAGTTCCGGAGTTCGGGATGACGAGTTCAACACTTTTCATAAGCCTGGCTAGTGATCCAGAATTTTTGGGACGACTAGTCCATGCCCTTCTTAAACTCCCCCAATTTTTCGGAACGACTAGACACAGCCTTATTATCACAAATTTCGTTTCATGCGGAATTACCTGAACGTGATTCTATATTGCATGTAGCAGTCAATATACACGATACTGATTTAATGCTTATTTTTCGCGGATATAAAATTAGATTACTGTACTCATTGGAAATAATTATTTTACACTAATGCATAAATTTGCCAGAAAACATGCGTAAGGATTTTCTTATTCATCACTCATCCCGTCAAATCCATATAATAAGGTAAAAGTTCCGAAAACGTTTTCTTCGTCTACTGCTAAAAAAACTTTTACTATTTACCGCATTAGTAATGCACAATATTAGGATTGAGAGAGGATAGTAGAAACCTCAGGTGTACAAATAACCATCGTTTGTCAGAGCATAGTAAAGATTCACGGCTGGATCCTGACGACAGTTTATCGCAAAAAGTGTTTCAGGAGCTCGCTATCATGGGGTCCTTGATGGGAAGTGAGTACCAGCCCTGCTCTGCGAATAATGTAAATAAGTGAAGACCCCCACGAGCTTCGTAATGAGGCGATTTAGCTACGAAATCATCGGTAAAACTATTCGTCGAAAGAAAAGGGAACGCAGAAAATCTTTTGGAGGAAGCAATGTCAGACTGCTTCCGACTCGTCAAATTCAGCGATGGCAGATTTGCATTAAGGGGTGGAGGGAGAAGAAAGAAACGAGCGTGAGATGCTGTTAAATGATTCGACGTTGACGTCAAAGGCGTGATGTTGCGAGTAGGTTAACAAAGGAAGCAGGGGAATGGTGTCTTCGCAAAGTGACCAATAAATCTTTTCGCGTTGATATTCGTAGAATTCTCCCCTATACTTCGGCGTATACTAGTTTGGTCTTTGCGGTGCTCTATATAGATTATAAAGTCAATGAGGCGTACCACCTCGACTCTTATGCTTTTATTTTTATGGATATGCGTGATGTTTTACAGGGATGTTTCAGAGAATTACCACAAGAGGAGCGTGACATGATTTGATGTCATCTATTTGCCAGAAAATATTGGCACTTATGTAATAAGAGAAAAAACCTTAGATCAATACAAATTTATTCATTCAAAGAAAAGATCATGTTCAAAACGTCCTACGAAACATTTCTTTAATCGAACTGTCTACCGTTACGGAATTTATCGTAAGACTGACATTTTGCTTTTCTTAACTCCTTTCCAGCTCATTCAGTGTTAACGTTACGGGAAATTCCGTAAGACTAGCCACTGCCTCCTTTAATGCAAAGGAATAGTTTCAGCTGGACCAAAAGTCAGTGAAATGTTAACTAAGTGAAAAAATGTAGTTATAGGTTGAAAAAAATAAGAGATTTGTGTTCGAAAATTAGGTTTTTGATATAGTCAAATCTAATTTTAAATAAGGAAAATATTTTGTGAAGAACAAATTATATTCCATTGACTGAAGTAAAATTTTTTCCTAATTGGAAGATGCGATTTCTTGATTGAAAGAAGCGGGCGTCCATAAATTCACCCAATTATTTCTTGTTAACGAAGTAATGGGTTTTTAATGTCCTTTATTAAAAGAAAAGAGAGAATACAAAAATGGTAACAAAGCATTTGTTCAGAACAATAATAAACTAATAATAATGGTAAGATAATAATACCTTAATAGCAGATATAATTAGATTTATTTTCACGTGGCAAAAAAAAATTCTCAAAATATTTCAAGCACAGTCAAAGCTGATGCTGAGAAGAAAGAAAGCATAGTAATATCAGGTGACATATCTAAATCATCACATTTTTTTACTATAACTATGGTGAAAATTCGTGGCCAACTTTAAGAACTAATTTTTGTTGTAAGATAATACGCTCTGTGGCATCTAGCGGCATTTGTCTTGATTTAATGCAAGTTGCAAATAAGAAATTGACTTTCCAAAGAAATATTTTTGTAGAACGATCCATTTCTTTTTTATCAACTAAATAAACGTTTCTTCCAAGGGATTTCATGAACATTTCAAACAAACAAATGTTACTTGTACTGAAATAAAGTTTGAATTAAAAATATACTGATTACAATAGATTGAAAACGTATTCATTTCAAAAAAGTATTTCCCTTGTTCAAACGAATATTTGGTAAGATTAAATAATTCCAGATTGTTTATCCAAACGACGACTTTTTCTTCTTCTATGAATTAATAATTTTCGTTTTCATTAAAAACAAATATTTCTCTGTATTAAAGAAAAAGCATCAAAGAAATTATGTCTTTGAGTCGATGCATTACTTTTTTTGCCTCCAAAAAATATTTATTTATCTGAAGAAAAGAAAGCGTTCGTTAGAAGAAAACAAAAAACAGAAACGAGGATCCAGCTTATAAACCAGGACAATTACTATTATTCTCAATATTATAGTTTAAACAAAACTTCGATCAAACAGTCAAAACGTCATCCACTGGCACACGTAAAACGAAATTTTCTTAGATGACGTACATTTTACTTGATTCAAGTGAGTGGCAGGTATGAAGAGGGAAAATAGAATATGGAATTGATGCAAGTAAATGGATATATATTACTGTTTGTTTGCAACAAGATTATATTTTCTTGAGCTGAGAAAATGCATTAGCAGATGAAATATTAGATTTCATTAGCTGGAAACTGTATGGTATTATTGTATTACAATACATATATAGGTGATTCTCTGCATCAAAGTCACATTTGATAAAAGCATGTCTTTGTAAAAAAATTTTCTCAACACGGTTTTTTTAATTACGCCTATTCATTGATGCTAGAATAAGCAATTATTTAAATTTTCGAACTTAACATTATTTTTTTCAATTTTTTAATGTCTTTTATAATATGCATTCATAAACCGATTTTCATAAAAGTGAGTATTCGAAAGTATTTTGGGTCGCTGAATCCGAATTTCATAACAGAATTTCAAAGTTGAAGATGGCTGATCCAATATTGCGGCTAAAAAAATTTAAAACACACTATTTTAAAAAATGGTTACTCCAAGGTTTTTATGTATGTCGCTGAATCAAAATATAACGATAGAATTTTCAAACTCAAAATGGTTTATTCAATGTGGTAGATTGGAAATTTGAAAAAAAATTATATTTTTATAAGAATGCTTGTCCCACTGTATTCGCTGCATGCAAGTTTTATTAGCTGGACGAATGCACTTCCTACAATGTTAATAATGTTTGGAATTCTTCAACACTTCTACAATACAAGCGTAAGGCAAAATTGCGAACACGGTATTGGAATAATAAATTTAAATTTTAAATTTTAAATTTTAAATTTTAAATTTTAAATTTTAAATTTTAAATTTTAAATTTTAAATTTTAAATTTTTAATTTTAAATTTTAAATTTTAAATATAAAGATTTTTCGGGTTTCAATCGTCTGCGAAACTATGGATGTTGCCGAAGTTTCGTGAACATTGCAGTTCACTTCTTCAGGGCTGACCTGAAACTGAAGTTTCAAGTTATGTTATTAGGGTGTTTCAAGATTTCGATTGCTTCTCTATTTTTTCTTGGAAATTCATTGTACGTTTTTGCGATGACGGTTGTTTTGTCAAATAAAATACTATTTCCTGTTTCAATATGATGCTCAGCTACTTCTGATTGCGTGAAATGTTTTAGCCTGACTTTACTCTCATGTTCCTTTACACGTTGACTTACCGCCCTCCCGGTTTCTCCAATATAGAGTTTACCACAAGGACAAAGAATTTGATATACTCCCGGATCACTGAGAGGTTCCTTTTTATCTTCAGGGTTGTTTAGAAGTTTTCCTATTTTCGGAGGTGGTTTGAATATAGTTTGAATTTTGTGTTTGTTGAGAATTCTTCCTATTTGTTCCGTGATACCTAGAATGCAGGGTAGGATGGTGGTTCTTTTGCTCTCTCTTTCTTTAGTAGGTTGTGTTGACTTCTTTTCTTGAGTGTATTTTCTTATTGCTTCATTAATTTGTTTGTTTGTGTAATCGTTTTATATTAGGATTTGTTTAACATTTCGTAATTCCTTTTGTAAGTTATCTTTATCTGTTATAGAGACAGCTCTATATACAGGGCAATTGATGACCGATTGCTTTTGAGATTGGTGGTGGTGGGAGGAGGCATGCAGGTATCTGTTTGTATGCGTGGGTTTTCTGTAAACTTCATGCCCTAATGTGTTATCGGATCTTTTATAAATTTGTACGTCCAAGAAAGGTAATTTTCCGTTTTGTTAAATTTCCATAGTGAACTGGATATCAGGGTGTATTTCATTGGTGAAGTCGAAAAATTTGTGTAGTTCGTCTAGTCCATGTCTCCAGATGACAAAAGTGTCGCGAACGTAACGGCGCCAAAATTCCGGTTCAAGCTTGGATTTGTTACAGATTTCAGTCTCTAGATTCTCCATAAAAATGTTAGCTATTATAGGTGAGATTGGAGACCCCATTGCTGTTCCTGAGGTATGTTCGTAGAATTGGTTATTGAAAGAGAAATAGGTATTAGTGAGACGGTGTTCTATTGAAAGTGTGAGATTGGAGGGGAGGTTTGTAAAGGATTTAATGATATCGATTGTATCAAAGATTGGTACATTTGTAAAGAGAGATACTACGTCGAAACTTACTAGGATGTCTTGGGGTTGAAGGTGAATATGTTGTATTTTTCTGATGAAGTCAAAAAAACCCAAAAATCTTCAAATTTTAAATTTAAATTTATTATAATGAATCATCGTGAGAGTATTAAATCTATTATTAAAGAACTATACGGGGAGAGTTTTCTTACTAAAACTAACACTTTTAGTAAGCTCAGGTCTTCTCAAGCTAAGCTACTAACATCTTTAGCTTTCTGAAAACGGTGTAGGGACAATAACATCGTCCCAAAATTCTTACAGTTGAAAACCCATTTGGGAACATCTAAATCCAAACCAATTCTAGATAAAACAAGTTTGCTCCTCTTAAAAGAAAGAATACAACATACCAAATTTTCCCTGCACACTATCTCCAAGAAACTATTAAAACTTCACCTTTTCCTATCAAACACTCCCAGATTTGATATTTTTTCCACATTGGACCGCATATCATTTGACAAATCCCAACGGATTAAAGATTTTTGCACTGAGGAACAAAAGATAAAATTTGACAAATCACTTCCAGTAAAGCAGGCACCATTAACTAATACAGTAAAAACATCTCTAACCATCCTCTCAGCGATGAAATGATTTCAGCCTTATTTAAAGGACATAATTTTGCAGTCGCTCCCTCCAAAATCCCAAAAGAAGAAATCATCAGTAATTTGGAATCCACAATATACACCCTTCCACCCGAAAAAGCAAATGACATACGACGTAGGATAGGCAACATTGTACGCGAAGCCCAACTTCCCTCCTCAAACTTAACAAAACAAGAAAAAGCAGCTATTAAAGAACACGATCAGAATGAAGGCATCATAATATTGCCAGCAGAGAAAGGCAACACAGCAGTAATAATGAAGAAAGAAGACTATAACAACAAAATCATAGACCTTCTTACTGACGGTACATATAAAAAACTTAAAAAAGACCCCACAAAAACAATAGCCGGAAGAACAAAGAGCCTTCTAAAAGACTCAAATCTTGACAGCGATACAATATCTAAATTGGAACCTACTAATCCCATCTCTCAAAAACTTTACGGACTCCCAAAAATTCACAGAAACAACATCCCACTCAGACCGATCGTCAGCGCGATAAACTCACCAACTTACAACCTAGCACGCTTTCTCGCCAAAAAACTTAAGCCTTTCACACACTGTTAAAAATAATATTAAATTTAATATTAATATATCAATTATATGAAATCGCGATTAAGAGCGTGTATATTAAATTTCATATACATTCATGTTAATCACTTACAAGAAAAATCAGATAATTCCATTTTACACAAATTCAAAATAAGTTCAACATAAATTTTCGACTCTAAATAATAAAACATGATACCTTCTTCCAGCTAATCAAAAATGTGACTGGATTTTAAGTCGAAAAGATCAATTAAGCAAACAGATAACATACCTAACCTACAATCAACTGTACTAGCATTAAATTTCTACTATTTAGACTGGATTTTGGAAAAAGTTCCACCCGTACGTCGCACTTTCATTATAAATAACAATTCAGTCGACGAATTCTAGATTATTAATTTAATTGCCAACATTTGACAAGATTTAAAGAAATGAAAGCACTTTGAGTTTTCATGCACACTGCTATACCGACCTGTATATTAAATTTAATACACATGTGTATTAAAATCAATACACCAATGTATATTACATTTCAGTAGCGGTAGTGCATATTTGCTTCACACACATGTATATTGAATCTCATACAGATTTTTCTAACAGTGCAGGAAACTCTATCACACACATCCAAAACTCTTTTGACTTCATCAGAAAAATACAACAGATTCACATTCAACCCCAAGACATCCTAGTAAGTTGCGACGTAGTATCTCTCTTTACAAAAGTACCAATCTCTGCTACAATCGATATCATTAAATCCTTTACAAACTTCCCCTCCAATCTCACACCTTCAATAGAACACTGTCTCACTAATACCTATTTCTCTTTCAATAACCAATTCTACGAACATACCTCAGGAACAGCAATGGGGTCTCCAATCTCACCTATAATAGCTAACATTTTTATGGAGAATCTAGAGACTAAAATCTGTAACAAATCCAAGCTTAAACCGGAATTTTGGCGCCGTTACGTTCACGACACTTTTGCCATCTGGAGACATGGACTAGACGAACTAAACACATTTTTCGACTTCATCAATCAAATACACCCTGATATCCAGTTCACTATGGAAATTGATCAAAACGGAAAATTACCTTTCTTGGACGTACTAGTTTATAAAAGATCCGATAACACATTAGGACATGAAGTTTCAGGCTAAAACATTTCACGCAATCAGCAGTAGCTGAGCATCATATCGAACCAGGACATAGTATTTTATTTGACAAAACAACCGCCATCGCAAAAACATACAATATATTCCCAAGAAAACACCGAGAGGAAATCGAAATCTTGAAACACCCTAATAGCATCAATAGGGACAATGGATATAATACCAATCCGATTTGGCTTTCCGTCCTCCCGGGTTTTTCAAAAAAGACTTGATTGGCCAATCAAGTTCAACCAGTCTCCACCATGGGGCGCTCTGGCCAATCACAGTCATCGTAGAGAATGCATATACAGGGTGTCCACGCCAGGGCTTACCGAAAATTATGCAGTACGTCGTACACGCCAATGCCATTCTTATGACCGTGTACAGCGGGTTGCATACTTTTTGGTAAGCTATGGCGTGGACACTCTGTATAAGAACAAGATAACCTGATGAAACGTCGGCAACATGCATAGTTTCGCACGCGACTGAAACCCGAAAAACCTTGAAATTTCCAATTTAAATTTATTATAATGAATCATGGTGAAAGTATTAAATCTACGGTATTGGAATGCCGAAATTTCAATACACGTATTGTAGCGTTTATAAATCGAAAATTATGCACATGCGCTACATCCGACCCATGTATCGCTGCATGATCCGTTGCATTTCAAAATTACAACGTTATGTGTTGTAGCGTTACTCTACATTTCGTAAATAAACTTCCAATACATTTAGTGGAAGTTTTATGCGGGAATTTTTAACAGTGTAGTACTAAGTACTCTATGATTCACACCGAAAAAACGATATTCTAATATTAAGAGTTTCATATTCTTACGGGCATATTCTTAGTAATATTCTTAATGAAGTAAGCGAAATTCTTAATTTGAGTGTATCTTCTAACCAAAGCGTGAAAATATTCCTAAAATGAGAATATGAGTGGGGAAAGAAGAAATGCGTGAAGAATAATGCGCCTTGCTCTGATCAATCATTTGTTCTAATGTTTTGAGCGACGTGCTTTCCGATCAGTTTTTCGAATCCGTAATAACTGAAAAGCTCCACGAAATGAAAAAAATTCTAAGCTCAAATCGCGTGCGCACATCCATCTCCTTCTCTTTACAGAAAATGTTAAGAGTGAGAAAGGTCTGATGTCACATTGAGGTTGAATACCGGCGTGCCACACCGAGACATGACCTCTCTACATTATTTATTCGTTGACGTCACTTATTATACAATTACTGCGACAGATTTCGGTTGCAACTGATCTTATACTTAGTGGGGAATTCTTTCAATTAGACAAGAATATATATTCCAAAACGGTTATTCCATTTAAAGAAATATGAAGGTAAAATAAAAAATGATATTACTTCGAAAAAATGGGGGTAACGCCAATAAGCCGTGCTTCGGCTTCCAACTTTACGTGCCAACTTGGCATTCTTCAAACCCTCCTCCAACCAGGATGCACGCATTGTCCTCAGTAGTGTGGTGGTACCACACAACGGGATCGTCGGCCTTCGGCATCCTGGTTGGGTATGTTCTTCTAGGTAGCGCGTCCTTGAGGCTTCCTCGACGAGGTTGCCTCTCGGAACGCCCTACACCTCATTGTCCCGGGCCGATGGTCTGTCCGGGGCTTATCTTCGTTTGTGGCGCAGAGGTAGCACTGCAGCGTACTTTCGCACGCCGCAACTCTATGGCCCTCCTTGCCACATCTCCAGCAGGCCTTCGTACGGTCTGGGCCGTCGCAACCTGCTGCCATATGGCCGAAGTCCAGGCAGCGGTAGCACCACTGGCGAACGGTTAGCTCCACGATCGGGGCAGTACTATGCCGACAGTATGAATATTCAGTGCCGGCCTTTGGGATGGGCGACCGGGTCGGCAGCCCCGGGCGCTGCGTCCAGGGGGGCGCCGCAATTGGGATTAAGTCTATTCATTTCCGAAATAATGATCGAAAATGACCTGACTATAAAACTTTGTCTAACGGGAGACAATACATTTCAGAGCAGAGCTCACCTTCGATTTACACAAACCCAGTCCTTGTGGGCGTGTCTTCATTCTATTTTCTTTCAAATAGGACTTTTCAATCAACTCTCGCCATTATAGACTTAATGTAGAAATCTTAGACTTCTTAAACATAATATATTTCATGAAGCACTAGCAGGACAGAGTGAGGGTAATCTTGATTTATTTTTATGAAGGTTGATTTTAGAAGTACAACTGGGGTCCCTAATTTGAGAGATTCATAGAGATTTAAACTTAAGTTAAATGCAATTATGTTACTTATTCTGTATTGCTAATTCTACTGCATTTCCCTCCACTACCCCTACTTCGAATGGTATTTATGCAAGTTCTGTACCACCTTTCATTAGTTATCGTTTTCTCCTCAATGAAGTCGCGCGGCAGAAGATACACAAAAAAGTGCAAATTTGTTTAAAAAATATCTTTTAACCGCTGGTAAGTGAAGAATATAAATATTTCTCAAATAAATATAACAGAATTAGTTTACATGATATTGAAAACTCTTTGATTTTCCCCATGTATACTTTATATACTAGGGTGGCTCAAAAACACTTTTTTTTAAAAAAAAAGGGCAACGAACCCCCCCCCCCCCCCCATTTTGTTCCAAATCCGGAAAAAGAAAATCTCTAATTTTCGATAATTGTCTACAAGCCTCCATACTCTCCCTTCACGTTTTTTCAAACCCTAAAAAATTATTTCAAAAACTGAAAAAAGTAATTTTTCCCACGCATTTTACATGGGAAACTTCAAGTAAAAACCGGCAGCAGTTAAAATAAAAAAAGCGAAAAAGCAGAAATTAGGGATTTTATTTTTTCGGATTTGGAACAAAATTGGGGGGGATCGTTGCTCTCTAGCATGAAAAAAAATTTGCCATGCATTTTTGAGCCACCCTAATGTATACTTATTGCAATAGGTATTATTTGAGTAATTGTGAAATCATTTCAGCAAATATTTTACTGCTATCATTAATTATAGAAAATCATGACTATTGCTATATAACTAATTTAATTCTGAAATATATTTTCTAAACTTTGCTTGAATTTCCAAATCGGTTACAATCGGTCCAGTAGCCAGTAACACTTCTGTATGCACTAATAGTGCCGCTCGGTACTTTTGGTTTAAAATGTCCACAAAAGTCCCCTGACTATGAATATCAAGGGTACTTTTTCGAAATTCTGGTCTCTTTTTGTTCAAACAATTTCGATCAACAATTTCATTATTTATTACAAAAAATTCTAGAACCATATTTGAAAAGCTTATGGTAAAAGAAAACTTTAATGTGTCATTAAAATTTAAATAGAACTTATCGTTTTCAATTAATGATATAATTTTTGTTTAACTCATGAAGATATCACGATGATAACCAATGTTTTGTTTACTTTGATAAAATTTCAATGGTTTTTGCTTCCTCACAGAGGAAGCTTTGTAATGGCAACATTTTCCAAAGTTTTAAATTCATTTAATTGAACCTTTCCCAATTTTGAAATGTCTGATACAATGTTGTAAGCAATTGTCCAGATGTGTATGTGTGGTTGTCACACTTTTTTGTGAACACGATAACTTAAAAACGGTTGCAGATAAATTGATGAAATTTGGAGAGCTTATTTTTCGAAGTAATATCTTGAAACTAACGGAAGGATTTCTGAAAATATTTGCTGCATTTTTTTTAGCAAAATAATACTTTAAAAATCGGTTTTTTATAGTAAAACTTTTTTCATTAACATAATTCAAAGTTGATGCAAGAACATGAAAGATTCCTCGATTCGAGATGAATCCTTTGACCTATAATATTAATATATTTTATTAGGGCTTAGGGAAGTTATGGTGATTTATATATTTCGAAAATCGCTTTTTTATATTAAAACTTTGTTCATTAACATAATTCAAAGTTGATGCAACAATATAAAAGATTCCTCGATTCGAGGCGAATCGATTGACCTACAATATTAGTGCATTTTATTGAAGAGTAGGGAAGTTATAGTATTTTATATATTTTTAAAATCGATTCTTGTATTAAAAATTTTCTCATTCTCATACTTTGGAGTTAATGCAAGAATAGGAAAGTTGTGTTGATTTAAGACGAACAGATTGACCCGTAACATTGATACATTTTATTGAAGAGTAAGGAAGCTATGCTAGTAAAAAAGTGCTCGTGAAATGAGCACCATATAATTATAAATACAAACAAAGTGGAAACACTCAAGATCAAGTTCATAGCTAGTTTTGTTAATAACAATTTGTATAGACAAATGCATATATTTGTTAAAGCTTTTGTTTCAAAACGTGATTTCAAAAAAAAATCGTTCTGTTACAGTTTTTCTTTTAATTAAATCCATTTGATAACTATAGCCTTATAAGCAAATTATTGCGAAATAATCCTTGGTCTGTGCCAGCTGTAATTTTACAGTTATGATTTTTTTTATTCATCTAGTAGCTTTGGTAGCCTGTCCTGAGATGTTTTTCGTAAAAATTTGTTTTACATTTTCTTCGAAATTTTTCGGTTTTATAGGTGTCGAGATATCTAGCCGCAAATGTCAATTTCAGTGCAAATTTAATTGTTTATAATGTTCTAACTTGAAAGCAGTTAGTTCGATGAAAATTCTTATAATATATAAAAGCTTTTTCCCCCATAAACTTTTCAAATATAATTCTAGAAAGATTTTTTTGGATAACTAATGAAATTGTTAATAAAAATTATTTCAACAAAAAATGACCAGGATTTCAAAAAAGTTCTCTTGATATTCATATTCAGGGGATTTTTTCGGACATTTCAAAACCAAAGGTACCATTAACAGCAACGAACAGTAACGATTAACAATCCTCATTTTTCAACTTAAGAGTGTACCACCTTTAAATCTAAATTATCCTGTAACTTATTGTGTTCATTTTTTAGAACAATCGAAAGAAGCGATCTCACCACAAGAAGTTGATAACAATGAAAATGTATGTGATGAGGAAAGTAAAAAATCAACTCTCTACTACGAATACAGCGTCTGAGAACACCAGCGACATTCCTTCACGAACCAAAAATGGAGATGGAAACTCCACGAAGGACACCTTCACGCCCAGCACTGATGTCAAAGATGAAATATTAAATTCAGCCTCATTAAACTGCGCTGATCGAAACGGTAATATAACTTTTTGTTATTTTTTTCGTATTACAATTACAATTGTATGACATTCTTGTCACGCAACTCTTCACAATGGATTTTACCAAAAATACGTTCCGTGGTCTTTTAATTTTACATTTTTATACTGTCTTAGATTATATTCAATGAAAAAGATTCCTTGAATGATTAAGACATAAATGGTTGCTTTTAAAAATTGTATATTAACAAATGATCAACTTTTGGCTACGAAACACAGACAAACTTTGATTTAATTTTTAATTACTTCCTTTCTTTTATCCTAATTATCTAATACATTCTTTATTTCTATAAACGATAAATTACATGAGGTATTTATTTGTAGTAGATGGCGCTCGTGATACGGTAAAAAATTTGACATCAGAAGAAACTTCAAAGGTATATTCTACACTTGTTGGACAAACAGGACACATTGATCCAGAAGTAGGAAATTATTGCTATGCTGTCGAAAATAATATTATATCACTTGATCCAGCGCAGTGGCCGAATTTAACTTCTAAATCTGTGGATTATTTAGTAACAAATGGACCACAAAGTATACCGGACATATCCTTCCCTAAAGATTCAAAAAATCGTCATTTCAATCCTACATTTTCAAACAAAATATTACAGAATGGTGAGACTCAATTACGAAGATGGTTAGTGTACTCAAACTCTACCGATAAAGTATTTTGCTTTTGTTGTAAATTATTTGATTCAGCTGCAAAATCAAATATAGTAAAAAATCGTTTAAATTATTGGAAGCATATGGCAAACAGACTTAGAGAACATGAAGTCTCACAAAATCACTTTTCTGCGTATGAAATGTGGGTTGAAACCGAAAGGAGATTAAAATTAAACAAAACTATCGACAAAGAACAACAAAAACTTTTAGCCCGTGAGCAGAATCATTGGATTGATGTCTTATATAGGTTAATTAGTGTAGTAGAATTTCTATTCACCAGAAATTTATCATTTCTTAGTTCTTCCGACACTCTTTTTACACCGCAAAATGAAAACTTTTTAGGCCTCGTGGAATTACTTGGAAAGTATGATGTGGTAGTGAAAGAGCATTTACGTCGAGTAATTTCGAAAGGAGTAAACAATTCAAACGGAACTTCTTATGTTATTGGCGAAAAGTGTTTTGAGTTACATTCTAGATCATTTGAAAATTTCAAAATACTATTCGCTGATTGCTGATTGTACAAGAGACAAGTCGCGTGAATAGCAGTTGTCCCTTATTGTCAGATATGTAGACGTATGTGGTAATAGAATTCACATAAGGGAACTTTTTATTTGTTTTACATCTGTCGGAAGAACAACTGGTTTGAACTTAATAGATCATATTCTTCAAGTATTGCGAGAAAATGATATAAAAATTGAAGATTGCCGCGGTCAAGCATATGACAATGGGTCAAATATGAGAGGAAAAGAAAGTGGCGTTCAAGCCAGAATTCTGGAATTAAATCCCAGAGCAAGTTTTCTACCATGCGGAAATCACAGTCTTAATCTTGTAATCTGTGATGCAGCGAAGTCAAGTAATGCAACTATTTTTATCTTTGGGATAATCCAGCGAATTTATGTTTGGTTTTCTGGGTCATCTCAGCGATGGGAAATTTTGATAACATATGTTGAATGTTTGACTTCAAAAAATCTTTGTCCTACGCGTT
Organism: Andricus quercusramuli; assembly: GCA_932178445.1. Lineage (NCBI taxonomy): Eukaryota > Metazoa > Arthropoda > Insecta > Hymenoptera > Cynipidae > Andricus > Andricus quercusramuli. The sequence continues at coordinate 17,938 of CAKNXH010059991.1, read as the reverse complement.
GGAAAGGCAAAATTGAAAGCTTAAAGCCATTTAGGTATGAGGTAAGAAATATCAATGCAGCATTAATTGCTCTTTCTAATGATAAAGATTACAATTCAGATGTTCGCCACGAATCTCTGACACTTTCTAATGAAATCAATGATTTTAAATTTATGGTAGAAATGGTTGTTCGGTATGGCATCTTCTTTCAAGTGACTATTGTCAGCAAAGCAATGCAAAATCAGTCTGCAGATCTTCTGGTGATTAATCAATTGCTAGAATTGTGTCAGACTTATCTGCAGAACTATAGAAACACGGGTTTTGAAAGCGCTATGATATGTGCGAAGGAAATAGCAGCAGATTTAGAAGTAGTCAACGTTTCAAAGTGAGAAGCGAATGCGACACAAAAGAACTAAACAACTTGATCACGAAGCACCAGATGAGCTACTCGAAGATTGCGAAAGAAATTTTAAAATAAACTTTTTTACATACTGCTCGATCAAGTGTATGCATCTGTTGAATAGCGATTCCAACAACTAAAAGATTCCAACAAAAGCTGGTCTTTTTTATATAATCTGAAAACATCTTCTGAACTCAAACTTTTGATGCCACTTTGTAAACAATTAGAAAAAACACTGACGCATGCTGAGGAAAGTGACATTAATGGTAGAGATCTCTGCGATGAGTTAATACACTTGAAATATACGTTGCCAGAAAATGTCACAAAACCCATCGAAGCATTGGATTTTTTAGTTCAAAACAATTTGCACAAAACTTTTCCTAACGTATGGGTCGCGTTGCGCATTTTTTTAACAACTCCTGTCACAGTTGCATCCGCGGAAAGAAGCTTCTCAAAGTTGAAACTAATTAAGACATACTTGAGATCGACTATGTCAGATGATAGATTAAGCGCTCTCGCGATGCTATCAATTGAGAAATATATTTTAAGTCTAATAGATTTTTCTGATGTCATTGAAGAATTTGCGAGAGCAGACGCTCGAAAAGTAGAATTTATTTGATTATTCGTGAACCGTGATGCAAAGTACCAATAATAGGTATCGAATTGAATTGTATTAAACCGAATTTTTTTTTTTTTTTTAAAGGCCTCAGGTCCAAAAAGTTTCTACTGGATCCCAGTAACTCGCAGGCAAAATTACAGATAAAAAAAAATATTTAACGGGAGCGCATCGACGATGAAGCCTAAAATGTGACAAAATGTTAATTTTCACTTTTTCTATTAAAATATATTTAATATTTGATAGCTCTAATCATTCAAATTAGTAAAATACTTCCTACTAAAGTCATTTTTTACACATACTATACAGCATTAACAAGAAAATTACAATATTTATCCCGAAAGTGAGAGCGGGAGATAGTGCAAAGTGCATTTTGTCACTTTAAGCTCATGTCTTCCCTAAAAACAATGTATTTTCTTTTGCCTAGAATTATTTCCGGTTGAATGGGTAAGAATTTTCAATGTTGTGACCGTTATATTTGACTTCGTAGTTGGTAATTTTATGTTAATATATCCGGATTCATAATATAAAGTTTTCCAATCTATTTTGTTATCGCTCATTGAAAATGGCCTCAACCGAGCTTAGCTTCAGGAAATTCGTTACGCATCCGATCATCAGACAAGATACGACTTTGATACAGGATTATATAGAACGAAAATAATATTTTAATCTAGGAATATGTGAAAAAAGCTATTAATAAGATTTTTCAAGAAAAACATGAACTTGAAGTGACAAAATGCAGTACGTGCAAATGCATTTTGCACCATCTCCCGCTCTCATTTTCGGCATAAATACCGCCCTTCTCTTGTTAATGCTGTACTGTATGTGTAAAAAATGACTTTAGTAGAGAATATTTTACTGATTTAAATGATTAGACCTGTCAAATATAAAAAAGATTTTAATAGAAAAAGTGAAAATTAACATTTTTCACATTTTAGGCTTTATCGTCGATGCGCTCCCGTTGAATACTTTTTTTTTAATCTGTAATTTGGCCTGTGAGTTACTGGGATCCAGTAGAAACTTTTTGGACCTGAGGCCTTTAAAAAAAAAAAAAAAAAATCGGCTCACCCTAATGTACAATTATGTATGAATGTATGTTAGTAGTTGGGAACAACTATGGCTCCCCCGACAGCCTACCCCCATTCCTCTGTGTTTGCCCAGACGTCTCGCGCCGCGCCGGCCGGCTGGTGGTTGGGCCTTGCCTCGCTCGACGCTTGTGTTTACTTAATGTCTAGGACTGGAAGATAAGTAGTATATGGACAAAATATGAAATTTCAATGATTTGTATACTTCTGTAGCGTGAATGGAGTTTCGTAGACTGTATAGCGCCATATTTAAAGCTGTACTTATGACTTCTCAGATTCTAGACTAGTGCTGAAGAGAATAATTAACTTCTATGATTCTATTTGATTGATTGGTTAATGATAATAATAATAATAATTGATAAATGATAAATAAAAATAAATAATGAAAAATAATATTAAATAATAATAAATAATAATAATAATAATTGATTTCACTTAACTCGCCGTTCAAGGCGCTGTTTCGCTCTTGAAAGAGATCTTACTTTTTGGGTCCAGTGCTTCTTGCTGGTCGACAGTTTACACTTGTTCAGCATGTGATTTGCTTTCCTTAAGTTTCGAGCAAGTGCCCTAACTTTTGGAGTGAACTTTATTTGATGCTATGTAGCTAATCACGCACTGATCATTTGATGCATGCCGTCTCGCCGTTTCAATTTGGAACTGAAGCTGTGCAATACGCTCGCGTGTCTTACTCAGACGTACCGAAGTATCGTTACTTCTATCGTCGCTAAGCAGGGAGACCGCCTTCTCGTAAGCTACACAGTTCAGATTCCAGAGATTAACATCTTCAGGGAGCAAATCGCGGAGAGCAGTATTAGCTTCAGCTAATTTGTCCATCCTGAGGAAGACTTTTTGGTGGATAGATATCCTACTTCTCATGTTGGCATTATCGGCTATCTGCAAAGGTGGTCTTGCTGGAACGGGTGGAATGTTCGCTGGAGGATGTTGCTCCTCTTCTTGTTGATAAAGAGCTTCATACCCGTTTTTTCGCAAAAAGGATACCTGATCTCTTAAATACTGAGGCGTTTTATGAGCATATTCCTGGTGCATATTGCCCCAACGGTCATGTAACCTCTTCATGAATCCTTTCCGAGCCGGTCAGCTTCTTTGCCAACAGGTAAGAAGGTCCCTCCTAAGTTGGTCCGACCATTTAAATCGATTTTGTTGCGTTTGTCCGGGGTCATTGCCTGGTCGTCGCCTCGGTTCGTTCCTATTGCCACTCCCAACTGAACCATGGCCTCCATCCGAGAGAGGCCTATTGTGGGTGGCACTGCGCGATACTTGTGTCGTAACCGCATAATTCGTTGCATTGAGGAGTAAGCCAAAAGCAACGCGGCTGACTGTAAGAGCCGGAGCTCTCGGGCGATGGGGTCGCCACATCCCTACGCCTTCTCACCTTTTTACCTTCTACTAATCCTTCCCGTCTGTTCAATAAAGCGTCATGTGTAGTTAAAAATACGCCTAGTCGAGAAGAGATTCAAGTCTTCTGGGAGCAACTATATGGAGATACTTATCAGCTAAATGAAGACGCTTCTGATATATCACTCTTTCGTAACTTTTGCCAAAGGCAAAGGTTACAAGGTCCAGAGGAAGAGTGTCCACTAATTACTGCTGAAGAAGTGAAGAAAGTTATCGCTAGAACTAAGAACTTGTCGGCGCCAGGGCCAGATAAAATCAACAACTTTTGGTGGAAGAAGTTTACTTCTACGCACCAACATCTAACTCGTATATTTACTACTTTCTTAAACGGAGAACAACCCGTCCCGCAGTGGCTAGTGGAAGGACGCACGGTATTGATCCCTAAGGCCGGAGATTTGTCAAGTCCAAAGAACTGCAGGCCCATAGCTTGTTTAAACACCAGCTACAAGCTATTCACTGGTATCCTCAGAGAGAGGATATTGACATCCATCGGGCCGGTATGGAGTGTAATAGTCGAACAACGTGGATGCAAAAGAGGGCTGGCAGGTTGCAGGGAAAACCTGTTAATAGATAGGTGTATTACCCAGGACTCGATCAGGTATCGACGCAATCTGTGCATGGCATGGATTGATTACCGTAAGGCATTCGATGACACGAACCATGAGCTACTTATTAAGCTCCTTGAGTGCATGGTGGTGCATCCAAAAATAGTGAGATGCATAAAAGAGCTTATGCTCTTGTGGCGGACAAGATTTGTCATAACATCTGACAAAAGATAAGTGACTACAAGCTTTGTCACATATAAGAGGGGGGTCTTTCAAGGAGACTCTAAGTCCGATACTTTTCTGCAGTTCCCTCTTGCCTCTATCTATTGTGCTCCGAGGCAAAAGCTCTGGATACCTATGTGGCTCGCCGAACAGAAGAGAATATAAGGTCAACCACCTTTTATACATGGACGACCTTAAAATCTTTGCTCCCTCAAAAAAGGACCTTAGCATCCTTGTAGATGCGGTAAATAGGTATTCTAAAGCGATTGGCATGAACTTCGGACTTGACAAGTGTGCCTGCGTCCACCTACACCAAGGAAGACTAGAAACTACATCATCCAGTGACGATCAGGATGTTCAACTCATAGGCGGAAATACCATTCAACATCTTGGTGTTGGAGAAACATATACATATGTTGGAATACCGCAAGCGGAAACCCAAAATGTGCATAACTTGAAAACGGCTCTTGGAAAAAGGTATCGCCAAATTCTCAGAAAAATTTGGGCTTCCGAATTATCTGGAAAGAATAAGATCCAGGCGACCAATATGCTGGCCGTTCCTATACTGCTCTACACGTTTGGTGCAGTACAATGGAACGTCGATGAGTTAAAACAACTTGATCGAAGCACACGCAAGATGATGGCAATACAACGAAGTCTTCATCCTAGATCTGGCGTACCTCGAATATATCTCCCTCGCGATAAAGGGGGTAGAGGATTGCTAAGCTTAGAGTGTCTTCATCGAAAGACGGTTCTGGCTACGGCCTGCTCAGTTCTAAAAAGCACGGATTCCCTTATGCGACTCGTACATCAGAATGAAGTCGCCAATGCTGCGTTGTTTCTATACCATGCAGCAGATAGGGCCGCAGAGGAGCTTGACCTTCCGTTTAATTCCAGCCACATTATACATGGCCTAGCATCACTAACACCTCTGGTGCTCAAAGGTCGTATACAGGAAGGAGAACATACGCTCCTACTAAGAGAACATGCTAAGAAGCCCCTCCATGGTAAGTTCTACGGCATCATACGTAGAGAAGAGCTCTCGATGGGTCTGTCCAACATTTTTCTCAAGGCTGCTGGATTGAGATCGGAGACCGAGGGATTTCTTTTTGCCTGTCAAGACGGCGTCATAGACATCTTAGTTTACCGCGAGCGCATAATGAATGTACCTGTACGCGATACCAACTGCCGAGCGTGCAAGCAAGAGCTCGAAACACTTGGACATGTTCTCAGTGGATGCTCTAAATATGCACGCTGCGCGTACATAGAAAGACACAATGCAGCTCTAAAAGTGTTATATTACCATCTTAGGCATTTATATGGTGTTGCTCTATTGCCTGTCTTGCCATACGCCCAGGGGGAACTCGAGTCAGTTGTGGAGAATGATCAGTGTAAGATCTACTGGAATTTCTCATTCTCCACCACTCAACGTATCAGCGCTACAAAGCCTGACATTGTCCTCCAAGATCTGAAGAACAAGATCATTTACGTGATTGAATTCTCGGCACCAGCCGATGGTAATATCACGGCAAAGGAGGGAGAAAAACGGGCGAAATATCAAGCACATTTTTTCGAGCTGAGTAGGCTGTACCAAGGCTACAAAGTTCATCTTATAATTCTCATAATCGGCTGTCTTGGAGGTATGAAAGCTTCATTTATTAGCCAACTCAACAAGATTCCGGCTTGCCAGCGTCAGGCTCATTTAAATGCGAACCGGATGCAAAAGGCTGTTCTCCTGGGATCACTCCATCTGGTCCGTCAATACTGTTCCTCTTAAATTTTAAAAAGATTGGTAGCTCTAAAAAAGTATACAGAGGTGAAACCTTCATCTCCAACTGTCTTGTCTGCCGCGTAAGGTCATCCGCGGCTAGAGACCTGACTCCAAGGAACAGTGTTGCCCGATGTTATCACGCGTAAATTTCCCGCTCTTGCTTATCTTCTAGGACAGAAGGAGCAGAAGCGGATGACGTACACGTTCCAGTAGCTTTGGGATTGGTTTCTTTAAGGAATCATGATCGAAACTTCCGGAGCCTACATCTTCTCAAATAATTGATTTATCAATCAATGTTCTCGCGTTTGTCCGGGGCCATTGCTTGTTCGTCGCCTTGGTTCGTTCCTATTGCCACTCCCAACTGAATCATGGCCTCCATCCGAGTGAGGCCTATTTTGGGTGGCACTGCGCGATACTTGTGTCGTAACCGCATAATTCGTTGCATTGGGGAGTTAGCCCAGAGCAACGCGGCTGAGTACAAGAGCCGGATCTCTCGGGCGATGCGGTCGCCACATCCCTACGCCAAATCAAATTCGTAGCTCTGAAAAAGTATCCAGAGGTGAAACCTTCATCTCCAACTGTCTTGTCTGCCGCGTAAGGTCATCCGTGGCTAGAGACCTGACTCCAAGGAACAGTGTTGCCAGATGTTCTCACGCATAAATTTCCCGCTCTTGCTTACCATCTAGGACAGAAGGAGCAGAAGCGGATGACGTACACGTTCCAGTAGCTTTGGGATTGGTTTCTTTAAGGAATCATGATCGAAGCTTCCGGAGCCTACAACTTATAAATACTGCATTGATTGATCAATCTGATTAATTAATTTAATTGATTAAATAATTAATTAATTAATTATTAGACTTCGAAGTTAAATAATAAAACTTATTTTCTAAAAAAAGAGGAAGATAAATAAATAGATTAGGGTTATGTTCAAATCTATTGAAATAGATTTATTCACAAAGTTTTCAAGAAAAATTACATCTAATTACAACTAGTAAAACCGGTTTATGATGAGTTGGAAATTAACATAGTTTACATCTAAAAGATACATATACTTAACACTATGAAATATTATGACGATTATGATTATTACACATCGTAGACAGGTACATCATTTTACTCTATTCAATAAAATGAAATACACACACACACAAAGACGCTTTTCTTTCTTCCAAACAAGAATTTCCAATGAGAGTTGAAAGTAGAGACATACAAGTGACGCAGTATGAAAAAAGAGAGAGAGAGATACTTGAATACTTATAGATAATAATAAACACATATCGCAAGAATATATTTGATAAACTTTTAAAGTAACACGTAGTTTGCTGTATTAAATGTAAGTATACTATGTGAGATATAAAGAAGCAAGTTGTGAAGAGCAAGATTGAACACAGGATTCAAGATGTGTATTGATAGCCCCATTGTTATAATCTTCACCTTGAAACCTGTCTTCAGATTTGTGCAAAACGCTCGGCTTAATTTTATATATTTTTAAAATCATTTTATACAAATTCGCAGCAATTTGATCTTTTTCTACCGTATTTTTGCTGAAAAGCCGGGTAAATTCACGCAAAGAAACACCACTGCACATATGATACAAGAACATAATACAAAACTGACCACACACGTCCGAAGAGGAACTTTGTAACTCTGCTGTGTTCCATAGGAATAGGGTACAGTTTCCTCGCAGACGATAAAGATGTTGAGGAATAAGAAGCGGTAGGCCGTAGCTGTCAAAGTACGTTCCGTGGCCATTTCGGTCAATATAAACCGCAACCCAATGCGATCCGATTTTATTGTGTGGATCAGTGTTGAAAATCAAAGCAGCCGGTCTCATCCACACCTTTGGTATCCGATCCGCAGGGAATTCACCAGTCGTATGTCGTGGTTTTGCTTGAAGTGCTCGAAGAATCTGAAGGCTGTCCATCTCTATTTTCAGTACTACTAACTCGAGGCAAATCTGTTAAAGGGTTATTTACCTCACTCGTAGTTTGATTGATTTTTTTAACAGAAATTGGTATGTTGTCAGCGAGCGCCCTCGATGTCACCGCCGTCTCATAATTTTCAATTTTAAAAAAGACTTTTCTTTCAATGTAATCTGCTGTGTGGTACCTCGGAGTAAAATATCTTCTCGTATTTGACTTTTAAGCCAGATTTTCAGTTTAGTTGCGTTATTGATAGCACATGTAAAAAATGTTCCTTTTTTCACACCGTGATGAAAACAGTAATCTTTACAGGTTTCCAGATTTTTTAAAGTTGGAGAGATTAATTCCTCCAGATTAATAATCTGTCTACTCATAATATTTTGCAAGAGCGCAGCTTTCTCCAGACCATGGGTATAGACACTTTGCACAGGTTTGGACAGGAAATGAGTACCTCTTTACACTTACGGTGTTATCTCTCAAAACGCAGCTGTGTAAACATTGTATAATGGTGTGGAAATTTGTCACTATGTGCTATCATATATACGTCTTTTTTTGGAACTCAGCGACCATCTTTCATTTCTTCAAAAGTAGCCAAGTCGGTTGTTTCGTTACGTGGTTACTCGTTTGTGCGCGACACGCAACTCTTTGTCACCGCCGTCTTCTTCAAACGCATTATCAGCAAGACTTTAATTGTGCGAAAAATATTATGGACTACGTGATTGATATTCAAGGCTTTCGCGATCTTGAAAATAAATTTATTGCAAAAGAAGTGGCCGTCATCGCAGTGGATCATAACTTTATCGGACATTGGATAGCAGTGATGAAAACAGTAATCTTTACTGGTTTCCAGATTTTTAAAAGTTGGAGAGATTAATTCCTCCAGATTAATAATCTGTCTACTCATAATATTTTTCAAGAGCGCAGCTTTCTCCAGGCCACGGGTATAGATTTGACAACCGACTTGGCTACTTTTGAAGAAATGAAAGATGGTCGCTGAGTTCCAAAAAAAGACGTATATATGATAACACATAGTGACAAATTTTTACACCATTGTACAATGTTTACACAGCTGCGTTTTGAGAGATAACACCGTAAGTGTAAAAAGGTACTCATTTCCTGTCCAAACCTGTGCTAAGTGTACACAGGTGTACAGGTGAATGTCAGATATGTAAAATTCCGAGAAATGAAGACGGCGGCGGCAATGAAAATGATTTATTATCCTCCAAAATCAACAATAACTTGTCTAGACGCGTCAATTTCCAAAACGTTATCATATTCTGCATATACACGATACAATTTACTGTGTTGACAAGTGGTTCTTCAAAACGCACCTCTATTCTTAGACTTCCATGTTTTACGAGATTCCAGTGAGAATAACAATTTGCAGAAAGATCAGGGGTAAGATCAAAAGCAAACGGACAGAATCCTTCCGGGTAATCGCTTCTATCAATGTTATTACCCTTATTAAGAAAGTGAATACCAGTGACAGAGAAAAGAGACTGATAAGCATCAACGTAAAGTTTATTTTTGGAAAAATCCGACTGCAGAGGTTTCGAAGGTATTCGTGTACCATCGACGTAAAGAGATAAGAAATTAATCTGGTAATTTTGAAAGTTAAATGGATTAAGTGCTCTATTCCCATTGAAAGCTCTGTCCTCTACAAAACCGATAATTATTCTTTCAGGCAGCTATCCGAGAATAGCATTATCAACAATTTCTCCGTGAATACCGCCGTGTAAAGTGAGAGCTTTTACCTCCACTCTTGTTATCGGATATTTTTCTGTTCCTTGTGCTAGAGCTTTCGCGTGAGCTAGTAAAATTCCGGGGACTTATTTTTGAACGACGAACAAGTAGGGACGCTTCCAAAATGTCTAAACTCCATGTCTTGACAGGATCCATTAGGTAAAAAGCATCTTTTGTACGTACGAGTCGAGAACGCATCTTGACTCCGTTGAGAAGAAATTTGGTTTGATTGAAAATGTCGCAATGCAGATGACCGATTAGAACTATTGTTTTGCCTGCACCAAAATAATCTCGACGGGTATCGATGCCTGTATTTTCGCTGGACAAATCTTCCATTTTTCCTGCAGTATCTACACACCAGAGAGCGGAAGTCAGATGGCTCTTTTTTGCAGCTGGTCCATAATTGAGCAATGTTTCCAGGTAGGCTCTGTACGCGTATGCGTTGTTTGGAGGAGAAACGAGCTTTTGATTGAAATATACGTCAACCTGATTGAACATCGAATGAAGTCAATTGTTTATCACGGTTACATTTTTCAGATCGGCTGCATTTGCAGAAGTTTCTGTTGGTGCTTCCAGCTTGACGCGTATACTGAGCATTGTATGAGCAAGATATATGTATTCTTCGCCGTGGCCTGGAATGACAAACTCTATCGGTGAATCTTCAGTCAGCGATGAAACGGGCTTGTAGTGGACGCATTGCGAACTCTCAATAGATGTCTGAGTAGGTGGTAGAGAAAAAAGATCTAATTCAGTTTTCAAACACTCGCTATAATGTGAGTGTGAAAATGACATCATATAATAGTCTACTTATTAGCCGCCAAAAATGTCCAAAATTGAACGATGTTTTCCTGCGCTAGATTTACGCTTTTTTTCTTCTTTGTTATCTTATTTTTCTTTTTGTTACTGCTATTGATTCTTTTTTTAGATTTCGTATTTCTCACCCCTTTCTTCTTCTTGTTCTTCTTTGATTTACGTGTTGTACTAACTCTCTCAACTTTTTTTTCCATTTAATCCCTTTTCTAAGCTCTGTGACACTCTCAAGACCACAAACCCCGGGCGACTGAGGTTCGAAATTTTTTACACCAAATTTATAACCTGATCCATTCATAAGATTATCAATTTCATCAAAAGCTTTTCTTTTCAATTTTCGACCAGATTCATTAATACGAGAGTTGAATGCCTGCTTGAGTGGTACTTTCATATCGACATCATTTAAAACATTATCATCTGTTCGAAGGGCCTCCTTTCCAACTGTACGTGCACCTCGCGCTAATATCGGCAATACACGTCGAAAAAGCCCACCTAGAAAGCTTCCGATTCCATAACCTCTCTTATAGGACGATCCGACATAAACTTTTGATATTCCCCCTCCTACGACTTGTGTTGTGTAGCAATCTACGTAATAACTCATTATTACTAGATTGTATAATTTTTACTTCTTCTTCTTCCCTTCTCTAATCAATTTTTTTAAATAGAAGTGTCACTGTCAGAGTGCCAAACTCGAATGGTATAGGAAGTCCAGCATGATCTCTTATATCTATTTCTATCGTGCGAAATTGAGTATGAAGAAGAGAAATGAAATTCGGAGAGGAAAACTGAGTAACTTGCGTGGATGCAAAAATGTAGTTTCGAGTGTCAACAGGAATAATACGCAAAGCGATGTTTGTACATCGCCTGTAATATGAGGTTCGCAAATATCGCAATAAATGAACATTTTCTCAGGTAAACCACGAGCTAGACTTGGAGGGTGATTATCATAATGAGAATTATCAGATATTAATTGTTGTGGTTCAAATCCAAGTATGCGAGATACTTTTTCACTTATTGCAACCCTTTAAGAACATAACGAAGCGAGTATTTAACAAGGAAATCTTCACCGTCAATTTTCGCTTCTTTCATTTTTCTCTTATAATTTTCTTTATTCTTCTCTTCAACGATACTACTACTACTACTACTACTACTACTACTACTACTACTACTACTACTACTCCACAGTGGGAGTCTGTAACCCATACGTGGCGCGTCCCCGTGTGGCGGATAGGGGAATGCTCGCTGGAAACAGAGGGTAGGGTTGAAATAAAATAGGCCCCGCGGACCAAACAGACTGGGTGAAGGACACACCGAGAAAAAACCATGACCGCTTCCTGTTGCGGCCCTGTACCGAGGGTTTCTGCTGAATACGGTTACACTACTCAATAAGCAGTCGCAGGTAATGTCCAGGGATGGCCCCGAAGGAAAAACCTCCAAGCCAAGGCGTTAATCCACCGTGCCGAAGGCTGCATGGCACCAGGGGTGTGGTGTTCCATACGGTGTCTCTAGAATACCAGGTTGCCTTCTAGAGTATACAGACCTTACCCCCGCATACGGGGCTCTGCGGGGGTGGACTTTTATTTCCCTAGCTTCTCGTGGGAATTTTAATGGCGCATAAAGTAAACATAAACCGAAGAGTGTGTGAGGAGTTGAAAGAAGATCTAGATGTGGTAGAAGTGCTGGAAGACAGTGAAAAGTCGTCCATACAGGATCGAAGAAATGCGGAGGTAAAGATGAAGGAGGCCTGTAAAATATATGTTGAGTTGGACGATGTGTTGGAGAAGATGCAGGACTTCTGCGCCACGAAGAAGAACATGTTCATGCCTATCAGGAATGGACTAAAGGAGGCCCTGGTTCTAATGGAGAGGATGGCAGAGACCTTAGGCTCTGCTGAACTTTCCTACCAGGAAGCGATCAAGCATGTCGAAGAGGAGGTGGGAAAAAACATCTTCATATGTCAGAGAGAAGGAATGTAAGCCAGACGGGAACTCAGACCGAAGATGCCGAGGAAACTCCCGCCCCTAAACTTGGGAAGCGTGAGCGGGAGCTCACACTGAGTCCCGTCGAGGCGAGCGGACCTAGGCCGGCGATGAAGAAGGTGAAGACCCGCAACGAAGCTGCAGCGAAAGCGACTTCTACGCCCAAAAAGGGCGGAGAGAGTGATGCAGCTGCAGCACAGTCGACAAAAGCGGAGAAGAAGATGAAGAGAAGAGCCTAAGGTCTAAGTTACGCCGAGATCCTCAAGGACCTCAAGTCGAAGGTGAAGCCAGACACCCTTGGTGTGAAAATCAGGGGTGTCAGGCAAACCAGGAATGGGGAGGTCCTTGTGGAGCTCGGACCTAGAGCAGAGGGCAGGGCCGAATTTTCGGCTGCTGTCAAGGAGGCGGTTGGGGTGGGGGGTATCGTGCGCGAGCTCGTACCCCGTACCGAGATCGAGGTCTTGGACCTTGATCCAACGACTGAAGCCGGAGAAGTAGAAGCGGCTGTGAGAAGCCACATCCGTAACGAGGGTGTGGGAGAGGTGAAGGTCAGCCTCACGAAAAGACCCTTCAGGGGCAACCTGAAGGCTTTCGTGGAGTTGGCCGAGGAACTAGCCGCGAGGATGGTACGCACAGGACACCTGAAGGTGGGGTGGGTGTCCTGTCGTGTACACAAAAAGGTGGAAAGTGTTAGGTGTTACCGCTGCCTGGGCTTCGGCCATATGGCAGCCGGTTGCGATGGCCCAGACCGCAAAAGGGCCTGCTGGAGATGTGGCAAGGAGGGACATAAGGCTGCGGCATGCGAAAGTTTGCCGCAGTGCTTCCTCTGCGCCACAAAGGAAGATAAGCCCCGGACAGATCATCGACCCGGGACAATGAGGTGTAGGGCGCTCCGAGAGGCAGCCTTATCGAGGAAGCCTCAAGGACGCGCTACCTAGATAAGCAATACCCAACCAGGATCCCGAAGGCCGACGAGCCCGTTGTGTGGTACCACCGCACTACTGAGGACGATGCGTGCATCCCGGTTGGATGATGATCGGGAGAATGCCAAGATGGCACCCTAAAGTGGAAGTCGAAGCACGACTTAGTGGCCTTACCCCCATGTCCTTGAAGTAATGCGAAAGCGGTTCCGAGGACATGGGTTGGCGGAAAGAGGAGGTGAGTTTAGTGGGTATTACCGTTTTTAGGTCGAGTCCCACACTCAGTGCGTAAATGCATTCTCACCTCCTCTAAAACAAAAAAAAAAAAAAAAAAAAAAAAAAAAAAAAAAAAAA